>JAZGTK010003172.1:8861-28318 GCA_036877625.1 Ambastaia sidthimunki | reverse complement strand
CACTTTATCTGTACGTGTGACAGTGGCACCAGAACTGATAGATCAGGGAGCAAACATGTGGCAACCAACTCCAAGAAAATCATCTTGTTCTTCCTGCTCACAGAGTAGTTTCTCTGCTGGAGGACCACTCAACGGCTGCAACCACGAGAGGTACAATCACAGGACAGAACGCTAACAGAACCATTAACAGAACAATCCTCATCAAAACCAAGCAATGCTTGCTTAAGATGGATAGAAAATCTCAGCTAACAGGGTTCTCAGAACGTTGACTAATGTTTCTAAAAGCTCTCTGAAAGTTACCAGAAACGTTCTTGCAGTAACGGTAGTGGAACGTTTGTGTACGTTAAATATCATTGTACTTATAACCAAGAAATAACATTAATACAATGTCTAAAAAAACGGACGTTTCGAATGTTCCTATAACTTATAAAACACATAATAAAGTTTTGTACATTTTTTTTTGTACATTTTAACTTATTTTTGTTGCTTAATGAAAACATTAGGGAAACATTCTTACAACCTAAAATTGTTAGCTGGGATGCATCTTTTGCACTGTTTAAATTGATAGGAAACATTATCTCATCCACAGGGCCCCTCTGAAGTTGCTATGCGACAATATGAAGTCTCAAATCATCTCCCGGGCTTTCTACGGATGTTTGTATTTGCTATTCATATTTATAGTCCCACACAAAATAATTTTTCCACAAAATGTGACCTTCAGAAGCCATATGTGTCTCAGTGAATAAAGCACACTCATATATTTTTGGTACTGTAGGGCTGGCCTACTGCCGTCACCTGTCCACGGTTCGCACTCACCTGTCTGGTCTTGTCAATCACGCTATCGTGGAGCCAGATGTGCCCCGTGATTCCTGCGGAGGCCTCACAGCAGAAGTGTGGCAGATGTTTCTCCAGGACTGCAGTGTAAACACACACACACGTTTACTTGCCTATCTTAATGGTGACATCCCATAGACTGTTTTATAACCTAACCCACACTATCCGTAACAGAAAACATTCTGCATTTTTGCAATTAAAACTTTATTTAATGTATTTTTATGTACCGTATTTTTACAAATGAGTCCCCAGAGGAGATTTTGCTTGGATTTGTAAGGTTTTGCTCACTTTTGGGCACAAATTTGTGTATGGTTAAGTAAACCCGCACACAGACACGCGTTTGTACAGCTATCTTTGTGAGGACATTTATTGGCATGACACAATCTCTAACCCTTTACTCTAACCTTACCCGTCACAACCAAGTTTCCAACCCCCACCCTAAACCTAACATTAACCTAATTCTAACTTAAACCATAACCTGAAGCCCTAAACAGCCTGTTAAAGGGGTGACAAAAAAAGACGTCTGGCATTTCATCCCCATAACATACTGAATACCAGGACCACACACACACACACACACACACACATGCCTGTTCTCCACCAAGGCTCCGACACAGCCACATTTATTCCAGACACTCATTCATATTTATTTGAACCTAATCAGATTTCTCTCAGAAGCGACACATAAACAATATGTTTGGATGACTAATGCTCAGGGCCTGAGTGGCAGAATGGTGCTTTGAGAATTAATCATTCTAAAGGGTAAAAACCTGTAAAGTCAATAGAAAAAAACATGTGATTTCACCAGATGGCTTTGTAGCGTTTCCCTATTGAGGCATATTAGTTAAGTGTGTTTATACTGACAACAGGAAAATCAAACTAGTTCACGCTTATGTATGTGTGTATGTCGACTGATACAATAATACAATATAAACATTGAAAATGCCGCTTGTAAACTCAAATATCATTCTCTGTGATTCATGAGGAATAATATGGATAGAAACCTCAGGGTTATGAAACATTTTTGCAGTTTTATCTTCTCAATATGTAACTGTTTTGTAACTTGCAGACCTTCGAGGAGAAAGAGCTTTTACGTCTTGTTTACTTTGGTGGAGTCGAGCCCTCTTTACGCAAAGAGGTCTGGCCCTTCCTGCTGGGTCATTACCAGTTTGGCATGTCTGAGGCGGAGAGAAAAGAGGTTTGTCTTTAAAACTCTTTGTGAGGTTTGTGATCGCCAAGGATTAGAGGAGTATTCCAGCTAATAATTTTAGAATGTTTCCATTAAGTAACGAAAAAGTATATTGAAAACGTCATTGGAAACGTCAAACTTTGTAGACGTTGTATTAACGTTTGATTAGAAGAACGTTTTTTAATTCTGTAATGTTTTTAAAACATTTTACCAAGAACCTAAGAATAACTTTTGATATGATGTATAACGTTAAAAAAGTTCTGCTAACATTACTGCAGAAATGTTTTTGGATCATTTTGAGAGAACTTGTAGAGAACATTAGCCAACGTTTCGAGAACATTCCCTGATAGCTGGGACGGCAAACACAGTCCGTTTGTCTTAAATCTGATAAATCCAGTGGTTTAAGGTTAATTGGATTTTAGATGTCTGCAAAGCAAAGCTGTTCTCCCATTGTTGTCAAATGGTTTCATTTTAAGATAACCTTTTCTTCATGTTGCCCTGAAACTCTGACCTTCTCAGGTGGACGAGCAGATGCGAGCGTGCTATGAACAGACCATGAGTGAGTGGCTGGGCTGTGAGGCCATTGTTAGGCAGAGAGAAAAAGAACAACACGCTGTGGCTTTAGCCAAGTGTTCTTCTGGAGCTAGTATGGACAGCACCACTCAGAGAATAATGCACAGGGACTCCACTATCAGTAATGAGGTGAGTGAAGACCCCAGAGTGAAGGAACGTTCTCAGAACATTGTCTAACATTCTCTAAATGTTCCCCTGAACTCAAAAAACGTTCTTGCATTAATACTAGAACTTTATTAATGTTATACATCATATACATGAAAAACATTAGTGGAACGTTTTAAAAACATTACAGAATTAAAAACTGTTAAACGTTCTTCTAACAATCAAGCAATAATGTTAATACAGCATGTAATAAACTTGATATTTTTAATGTTCCTTGAATATTCAAAATACATTTTTTTATGTTGTTGTTACTAATAGAAACGTTAGGGAAACGTTCTTACAACCTATGTATATAAACGTGGATGTGCTGTATGTGCTTCAGTCCTCGCAGAGCTGTAGTTCAGACAGACAAAGAGATTCCAGACTACAGAGCGACTCCAGCAGCAGTACTCAGGTAAACCTCACACCTGTTCTGTGACGATGAGTATTTGTGCTTTACTTAGACGTTTCTTTCCGTTTGATTCAGTATTGCATGTGATCCAAATAGTGCCCCTTCACTAACTCTCCTCAACCTCACGCTCTTTCCTGGTAGTTCTTCGCTTCCCAAAACCCCTTTCCCTGGAGTAGTCTGCTTCCCTTTGGCTTGTTCTTTCAGGTGTTTGAGTCTGTCGATGAGGTCGACCAGATGGAAACGGAGCCCAAGAGCGATGGCATCAAACAGGCCCCCAAAATCTCCAATGGAACACCCCAGAATGGCACCAGTTCTCCAGACTCTGGTCACCCCTCTTCCAGAAACTTCTCAGTTACTTCTGGCCAATCAGATTCCTTAAGTACGGAGGACAGTGGAATACATGACCCAAACCTCAAAGCCTCACAGCTGCCCGTATCGGTGCCGAGCCCAACCAAGCCCGGCCACGCTGCAGATCACAGTGACATGACCAAAATGGAAGTGAGTGGTTCTTCTGAGAGAACATTGACATCAGAGCTAGATGTTCCAAAGATAGAAGAGAATCAGGGAAGAGTGGACAATCAGGAAACAAAGAAAATCGAAACATCTCACATGGGGCCAAAAAACAGCAGATCAATAAGAGAGAAACCTTTGGTGACACAGGAAAATAAGGTGTCAGAGGTACTTGAAGAGAAGGTTTCAGCTGAGGTACCGGTGGAGGTTTCAAAGGAAGATGATGCTGAGAAAATCAAAGACAATGTTGCAGCGAAAACCAATGAAAAGGAATTTGAGATGTTGAGAGATGAAAAAGTCAGTGTTACTGAGACACAAAGGGCTTGTGCATTAAAACCAGATGATGAGAAAGAGAAGATTATGGAAACCATGGAAACATCCGCTAGATTGAAGGACGAGACTAAATTATCTGCAACATCAAAAAGTCCAAAACCTTTTGCTGCAGAACAAACAGACGAGAAGGTTGTCAAAAAGAACAGCACAATCAAAGAAATACAGAGAAAAGCTCCAGTGGTTGAAGAGACTGTCGTCCCGTTGGTGCATGAAGCTTTCAGCACAAGAGAGATGAGTGAAGCCCAGACTGCAGACGAGTCTGATGAGTCTCCTTCTGCCATCGAAATGGAGGAGATTCCTACAGCTAAGATCTGCATGGCCTGGGACAGAACATCTCAATCCAGGAGCAAGATGAGTGAGCAGTCAGCTGTGCCTGTACTGGAGCTCAGACAGGAGGAAGCTCAGGGCAGGACCAGCCCTGAAGAGCCAGAGATGGACCATCTCTGCTCACAGTTTGATTCGCTCGCAGTGAACGCAGAGAAGAATGAAATTACCTCTCCAGTTTCCTCTGTAGGCACCACGTATTCTGTAAGCACGTTTCAGAAATGTATTGTTATGTATAGTTGTCATCTTTAAACATCTATCTCATGAAGATACTCATGATCTAAATCTGTTCTTGTATGTAGCAAGAGCTTCTGGACCTGTACACTCTGAACCTGCATCGCATCGATAAAGACGTTCAGCGTTGCGACAGAAATTACTGCTACTTTACACCGGCTAACTTGGAGAAATTGCGCAACATTATGTGCAGGTAACAGAAACTTTCCTGCTTTATCCTGCTGTTAAAATGAGGGTGGAAATGAATTATTTTAGAAATGTTTTAGAATAGAACACATACGGTTTAGTAGTAAAAGTAGGGATGTCAATTTCAGAGAGGCAATAGCAAGCTAGCTTTGACCTCAGTAAGATGTTCAGAGCCTCCATTCAGAGCGCTCTCCAAAGCCAAGCAGGGCCAAAATTCAATGATTCAACAAACATTTTATGGCTTTGCGTCTTCCACAAACAAATATATAAATGTATTAATATATTTAGATCACTTTATGTAGCGATTTCTTTCAGAATGTGAAGATTTCAACTAACATAACAGAAAAATGTTTTTGAAAAAAATCACCTAACCTCTAAACTGCAGTTTTTTGCTGGTACCTCAGATCACATGTTGTGATGTAGTTCAGATTTCTCATGGCTGTCCAGCTCATGTGATTCTCTGTGTTTTTCCACAGCTATATTTGGCAGCACCTTGAAATTGGATACGTCCAGGGCATGTGTGACCTGCTCGCTCCATTGCTTGTTGTTCTAGATGATGGTGATTTTGTTCTTTTGAAATATATCTCTGTGGGTCCTTGAGGTCATTCCACTGTTTAAACAGAACAATACGTTTTTGCTTTCTTTTATTCTGTGTTTTTCAGAGGCAATGGCTTTCAGTTGTTTTACGGAACTCATGAAAAGAATGAATCAAAACTTTCCTCATGGAGGTGCCATGGACACCCACTTTGCCAACATGAGATCCCTCATCCAGGTCAAACATCTGCTTCAGAAACGTTCTTTCATTGTTAAAACAATGCTTTTATTTAAAGTGATACACATACAAATGAATGAGTGTGTTCTCTGGAATCAAACTGATCTTCTACTGATTGAGCTACAGGTCTGTTCTGATCAATCTGTCCCTGTATTCAGATTTTGGATGCTGAACTGTTTGAGTTGATGCATCAGAATGGAGATTACACGCACTTCTACTTCTGCTATCGCTGGTTTCTCCTCGACTTCAAAAGAGGTAATGTTGCCCTCAAAGAAAGCCAAGAACACCCAGTAAAACATGCTTTTAAAAACTAGAAGATAATGCAACGTGGAGACGTGACACTTCAGATGATGTCTTCCAATAAATCTCATCTCCAAAGTTTATAAAATGAACATCCAGCCTCCAGATTAATAATTACAATTTTAAATTGATGTTAAGGTGGACCAAAATGGTAAACGGTTAATAGTAAAAGGTTAAATTCTGGATGGCAATTTACTCTAAAGTAAACAAATTCAGAGGCAATAGCGCCACCTGCTGTCCAGGAGATTTCCAATATTGTGCTTTGACGTGCATATGATGTCCTCCAATAGTTTTTATCATTTAAATTTAAACAACAGGCTTAAAAAGGGACTTATAATTACAGCTGTGTTTAAATCCTCAGAGCTGGTATATGATGATGTGTTTGCTGTTTGGGAAGTCATCTGGGCTGCTAAGTGTGTCTCCTCCAGCCATTTCGTTCTCTTCATCGCTCTTGCATTGGTGGAGATATACAGAGACATCATTCTGGAGAACAACATGGACTTCACCGACATCATCAAGTTTTTCAATGGTAAACATTGTTTTTATTTACAGTATATAGGTTGGCGTAAACATTTCAATGTCAAGAACCTCTTCTGCAGAGAGGACCAGTTAAGTTTAGATCCTGTAAATGTTAATAATTTAGATAATATTGTTGCATCTTTATGTTTCTTAATGTTGTTTTATTTCAGAAATGGCCGAGCATCACAATATCAGGCAGATTCTGACTCAGGCACGAGATCTGGTGTGCAAAGTGCAGAGGCTTATAGAGAACAAGTAATTTCAAACTTTTCACCTTGATTCTCACTCATGTTCAGTCTATCCCATCAGCCCCTGCACATGATACAATGGGGAACATTTGGCCAAAGCTTCTCAAGCAAAAAGTACATGAGAGGAATCACAGCTAATGCTTAACATCCTGAAATCAGTCAGTGTGTCATTCTTCTAGAGTCTTCTGGCTCTCTTATCAGGATTTACTGAACACAAGTTCATACATGCTGCTAATGAGACAACAGTGATTCACTGTATGGTCCTTTCTTACCCGTGCATGCAGGAAAGCAGGACAGCATTGAGATATGTGGCATTTTCATCTTTCACCATGTACCAAAACTAAGGTTTGGTGAAAATCTGAACCAGTTGAAAATCTAAACCTCACAGATTGACCAGTTTTGCATCAAGTTAATTAAAGTTAATTAAACAGAGTTGTTTGCAGTATGTAGACAGTATATTTTAGCATTTTTATTGGACTATTATTTACTTAGTATTTATTTAGAATGGGGAACCTCGGGCGTGCCATCAGATGTTGTTGCCCATATTCATTGTGTTGTCTAAAAAAGATGTGGTATAATTTTGCATGCTTAATGTCGTGTGACCTCACACTTCTATATTATTCTGTGCTCTGATGTATTACTTCTATCAGTTACTGTTCTGTAGCAGTAGGGGTCACTGTGCTGTTTTTTCTGTAATCTTTATTGTGGGTTATTCCACTAATTAAGATCAGGTTATTGTGTTTCACAATATGTTATTGGAGAATACCACAGAAAGCTTGTAGGTATTAGAGTTAAAGCAGAGCAAACATGTGTCAGTAAGTAATTAAAGTGCGTTTTGTCTTTTTGTGTTTAAATCGAATTGAACAGAATTGATTAATGATACGAGTTTTCCATCGACTCTGTAATGTAATGTTACTCTGTTTCAGTGCAATATTGTCACGCTTATAGTCACCTTTATAACAAATCTGGCATTAGGCATCATGATTAATTTTCAGATTTGATTTCTGTGTGAGTCTGTGTGTGTGGGAGGGTTGAATATGTGGTTTACAAGGACACACATGTGTTATGACATGCATATATGGTGTTAAGTGACATTCGTACAACACTTTCTGTGTACTCATAAACTATATCGCTTAAGAAAACATTTTTTGTTAGTTTTTGTTAGTTTAAAAATGCCAAATATTTTCTGTGCGGGTTAGGAGTGGGGTTGGGGGATAGAATATACAGTTTGTACAGTATAAAACCATTATGTCTATAAAGAGTCCTTATACAAACCACATAAGCCATCCTGAAAAACTCATCATCACCACCACAAGGCCTTTCCTGCTTCATGTATTCCTGCTGTTTGTGAACTGTACAAAAATACATGCTATATTTATTATATGCAGAGAATCTATATTATTAATTATTGACTTTTTGTGTTGTTTGTTACATTATTTCAGAATGGACATTTAATATTTACACAAAGAAATCAAAATCATCAGTGTTCTTATTTATTTTTTAATTATGGAATTGATTGTTGTAAAAGAACATTTGTCCTCCAGCAACACTATCCTCTGATGTATCTGTCTCTCTTTTTAGCATTAGCATCTTATCTCTTACTGTTTATCTCAAAACCTTCAACAGCTTGTATTCGCAATGAAGTATTTATCCTATTATTCATCCTATTATGAAACCAGGAAAATTACAGGTCTGAAAGCTTGTTGATCAGGTGCAGCCACAAAAAGGTACCATCAGTGTGTAGCTTAAATATCAACAGTCAGTGGTTAACCACTGTCCCACATCACATCTTTTAATTCATTAATTAGCCACATTTGTTTTAAAAGCAGTTACACTGATATATGTTGTTATACAAATATTTCTTTAAATATGAATGTATGTGTTTTGTTTTGGCTTTCTGTGTGAAAGTTCTTGCTACACTGTAGGCAACTACTACAAAAAAGTGTTTAAAGTGTTAAATTCGAGATATATGTTAAATGGTAAATGTACTTGTTGAAAAATCTAATAAAATGGAATTGTTATTTTTCCAGCATATTTTGTAATATTTTTGCTTCCACTTAAAGCTTCTTAAATCTGTAACTTTTGCCTCTCTGTCGCCATCTCTGTTTGAAACATAAAACTGCAGGTCACTTTACATACTTTCTTTGCTGTTAAAATCAAATATAGCCAAAATGACATTTTAGTGAAATCATTTTGAAATTATAAATCATTGTTATAAGGTTACAGCTGGAAGGGAACCGTTCTGAACACATATCTGTCATGTACTTGCTCAATAACTGTTTATTTATTCCTTGCAAAAGAAGTTACGGATTGCAGCTTTAATATTTTAACTCATGATATTTTTTCACATCCACTTGGTTTTTCAGTAACAAACAGAAAGAAAACATTGTTCGCCCGAACAGGGACTTGAACCCTGGACCCTCAGATTAAAAGTCTGATGCTCTACCGACTGAGCTATCCGGGCTCCTGCTAGTGCGTCCACCAGCCCGACATGTGAAGCTGCGTCACGCGTCCGAACGCTTCAACTTCCGGGAAAGCGCTTTTCTGAACCGGATGTTTGTATATAAAAGTCCTGAGCAAAATATTTCACCTTATAGTCGCTTTTTTATTCAAATATTTATTCGCTCGCAGCTCGATAGCGTTTACACGCGATTTTCAGATGTTTTGTAAATATGCAGCTTGGACGATCCGGCTTTCGGGTCCTCGGTGTAAAGTGCTCGAGCTGCCCGCAATACGCGCTCGAAACGCGGCCGGCAGGACGTCCTGGTGCGCCTGGACACATGGACGGGAATCAAGTAACTCTGCCCGGGATTCAAAGGTATAATAACACAGATTCACTCTTAAACATCACGGGGAGGAACAAACTCTGGATAGCAGTGAGATGTTTCAGTCATTTGATGAATTAAACGTTTTACACCGTGTGTTGTGCTGTTAGGTCCCGCAGCTGCCCACATGGGAACCCGTAGCTGAAGATCAGCTTCCACCGGTAATGTCTCACATTCATCACACACAGTTTGTGTTGATTTTACCCACAAAGAGACTTTACATTTGTATAAATGTTGTTTCAGTCGTGTTTCAAGACGTGAACTTTACTTTGACGTGTGACAGATGTAGTTAAAGAAATAGTTAATCCATGCATTCACCCACTTATAGTCTTTTCTGTAAAATAATAAGAAAAGCTTACACACAGTGTTATTATGGCTATAATGGAAATAATATTTAGTAATTATAAGCATATGTACTGTTTGAGATAAATATGCATTTCCAGTAATGCTCCTGAGAGTTCATTGCAAAATATCAGAGCTAACAAAAATGTGTAAGTAACATTTTTTATTGTTATTTGCAGCCAACAAAAGTCTCTCCAGACCTTGTGGACAAGTTGGAGAGATTAGCGCTGGTTGACTTTGGCAGTAAGGAAGGAGTGGAGTGTCTGGAGAAAGCTATTCGATTCGCAGATCAACTTCATGTTGTTAATACAGATGGTGTAGAAGCGCTGGACTCCGTTCTGGAGGACAGGTGAGAGATTAACACTGCCAAAAGACTTACTATTAAGTCAACCAAACAACTTTACGTGTCTTTTTTCAGTGGCTGCATTCTGGCCACGTGATTGGGCTAAAATTGGCCTAACAGTGTTATGTCAACAATCCCAAACTTTTCCTTGAACTCAGTTTTGAACTTCAGTTCTGATCCTGTTGTTGACAGAGTCCTGTACCTCAGAGCTGATACTGTAACTAACGGCGAGCGTGCAGAGAAACTGCTGAGCTTAGCCAGGAATACAGTAGAGGAATATTTCATAGCCCCTCCAGGTGAGAAACTGTAAACAGATGATGTTCTAACACAAGAACACGTGTCTGCAAACCAGTGTGATTTAAAGATTTAACCACAAATAAAAAAATTCAGTTTAAAGTTTCTGAATCCTTAAGATTTTATGTTACATTTTGAAGAACTGCATTAGGTCCAAACGATACGATACTTCGAGCAATGACAGGTGTCTTTTTCCTGAAAATACTTCTTTACTAATCACTGGCAATACATTTTTCTTTTTTAAACCAGGAAACATCCCGTTGCCTAAGAGAGAAGAAAGATCTGCGATGCTTAAACACTCTGAATTTTGAAACATTTTGGCTCTGACTTTATAATAAATACTTAATATGTTGACCTGTAACTGGTGTGCAGTGTTACTAATATTTCAAACATGTATTGAGTGACTTAAATCAGCGTAAACGTTCTTTGCATCAAAAAGAAGGTTTGTGTCAAGAAAGATTCTATAACTGAGATTCTGACTGAGATTGCTTCAGCAGAAACAGTTTGATGTCAAAGGAATCACATCAGCAGGTATTAGATGCAGACTGGAAACTGAAAGTTACAGCACTGTAATCTTTTACTGCTAATGGACTGTTGATGGAGAAAATCACCGTATATGAATTCAGTTTGTCAAAGTATAAATACAACTGCAGAAATGGAGCTGCTTGAATCATAGATTATAAAGGGATTTTTTTTCTTTAAAGGGAAAAAAATAAATGCATTTAAAGTCGCTCTAAAAAAGTGGCAGCTCACAACTCAAAAAAAATGTTTTGTCTATGTTATTCGTGTATTAAAATGTGAAGTAAACTTATTTATGCTATTCTTGTGACATTCATATTGTTTGTAATGTCTTGAAAATAATGTTTTGGGCCAATTTCTAATGTATGTGTATTTCATTCATAAAATCTATTACACTGATTACTCGAAACGTTTACACATAGTTCACATATTACTATAAATTCATCATAGCGTTTCAACAACATCAGTTACTGCTAGTGTCGGGATGTTGTGTAAGACGACAGATGAACAATTGACAGGAAGCTGAAAACGGAATAGAAAACGAAACTTGTAACAATAGTGGGAATGTGGGCGTGGCTTCTGTTCTGGGAGGTGCTGCGCTGTACCTGAGCATCTCCTGTCACGTGATCATGGGAAAATTCTCCTCTAGGGGTCGACCGACCCCTCCGTTGTTTATTGTGCCAAAAAACTTTATATTTAACAGATTAGAAAACTATTATATTGAAAACTACTGGATAAACTATAAATATCAGCTATAACAATAATGCTCATGATGTTAATGTTCACAGAAAATGACGCAGATGATTCTCTGAAAACATCTGAAACTTTTTTATGACGTAATCACAAAAAACTACGATTATCAAACTTTATTCGACTTTATTATGTATTTTAAATATTATTATAACCTATATTATGGTATATTCTATTATATTGTTATACTATGATTATTCTAAGCTATATTATATAACCTTTTATGAAACTATATTATTATAAACTATAATATTATATAACTGTTCTTCTGATGTAACTTCATGAATGTTGTTGTTAAGACAGGCTATAGTTTGTTTATCGGGTATTTATGATGTTTGTCTCAGGTTTGAATCAGCGTTTCTGCAGAAAGGAAAACGAAACTCTTCAGAAACGAAACACTGTTTGGAGGCGGAGCGCAATGAATGATGCTTTATAATAAAGCCTCAATCCAGAGACATGTTACTGATAACATTTACTGCGACTCACCAGACTCAAGAAACACAACCAGCCAAACATTTAAACATCTCGGTAAGTCGCATCAGAAGAACGAAGATAAGTTCAGACTTGGGGAAGTTGTTGAAATTGTGAATTATAACCTGCTTGTAACTCATCTCTCCAGGAACACGATGGAGCTGATAATAAAAGAAATCAACGGAAACACAAAGCGTCTGGTTGTGGACGGCAATGCCACGGTGGGTCTCCTGAAGCAGATCATATCGAGGAACTTCAATGTGAGACCATCTGAGCAGAAGCTTTCTGCAAACAACGGCCACCGCATCAGCCTCGACGATGACACCCGAACCCTGAGCAGTTACGGGCTGCACTCGGGGTCCACGGTGGCTCTGCTCATCAGGAACCCAGTTCCCGTGCAGGTGTTTGTGAGGAACGAGAAGGGCCAGACCAGCACTTACAATATTAACGATGATGAGACGGTGGATAATTTCCAGCTTAAGATCTACAACAAAGAGAGAGTCCCCGTGGATCAGCAGAGACTCGTTTTCAACGGGAAGCAGCTGGAGTCGGGCAGGATGCTGAGAGAGTACGACATCGAACCTCTCAGCACCATCTACATGACGCTCCGTCTCCGAGGAGGTTGATGGAGATGTTTGACCTGGACTGACCGAAGCAGCAAGAATTATACCGGCTTACCAGTCTTACTGAAACTGATCCTTTAATTCTGTGAAAAAAGCATTAAAAAGAATGTGCTTTAAAAAAAAGAAAGTCACTTTAAAATTAATGTCTGCCAAACTCTTTGTAGTTTACTTATGCTATATTATAAAACTGTATGTCTTAATATAATGTTCTATTCCTTAATGTAATGTGTTTTACTGTAACTTTTATCATGAATGCTGTTTTATTTTAAATTTTGCATTGTAAATAAAATTGTTATTACTCCAACAATTACCAAGTACGTCTTTTTTATCATTGTCTGAAAGACACAAAACTACTGTTATAAAAAAACTTTTTACCATGTTGACCTCATGTAGAAACATGAAGGCCTCAGTCAACAACCAAGCTAACAGGAAACAGGAACCTTGGCTAACATTCTCTAAAAGTTCTGTTAAAGTTATCAAAAAACGTTCATGCAGTAACATTAGTGGAAAAGTATTAGTGAAGTATATAAAACGTTACATAGTTTAGAAAAATGTATGAATAACATTCCTAAAACCAGTCAATAGTGTTAGTACAACATCTAAAGAATTGGATGTTTTAAACTTTCAAAATGTCCTAGAACTTTATTTGAAAACAACATTATTAGTGTTTTTGCTGCTTAACATTAGGGAACATTAGGAAAACATTCTTACAATTTAAAATTGTTAGCTGTGAACACTTGGAATCACCACATAAGCTGAAACACTGAAAGCTGTGAATCAAACAGGTGAAGTTCGCTGAGCAATTGTTTTCTACACTGATACATGAGCAGACATGCACAAAACAAAACATTACTCAGATTTCCCAGCAGTTCTAATAAAATTAATAACTCATTATTTCACTTTATCATTAATTTCTTCTCTGACTTTATTCTCAGAAACTTTGCAAACCTAACAATGAATTTAAAAGTCTTCCTATTTTCTGCTCCTCACGTGATGTTGGAACATCATAATTTATGTATAACTGGGCACCAGTAACTCATGTTAGTAGATAGTGTAACATAGGAAATATACTGTAATATATAAATATTTACTGTTCATTTATTTCTTTAAATGTTATTTATTTGTAGTATGAATATAACGGACTCTCTTCATGACATGTTGCAGTTATATCAGGTGAAGCATGTGTGGGCATGTCATTTAACAGAAAACAAAAGTACAAATGACAACAATCAAATCCTGAACAGCAAACGAAACCTGTAAACACGGAAACAGCTGCAGGCAAAATAGAAACAGGTGCGGCTGCATTTCTGTGACGTATTTCTCTTACCTGGACATTCCCCGTCACGTGATCCAGGGAATTCCCTCTTTTGCCAATTGTTTTTTAGTTCATATATGTAAAACTTAACATTACATCAATGTTTACAACAAATTAAAACATCTTAAAACAAACAACAGTTTATATAAAGCAACTACATAAAACAGAAAAAGATGACTATTCTCTTTAAAAGTTTTAAATATATGCAAAAGATAAATGCATGTATCCATTAACGAGTGTTTTATTAACTTTTATAAAGTTGACAACTGACATCATGCAGAAAGGAAAACGAAACTTGCTGAGCGAGTCTCCGGAAACGAAACATTGTTTGGAGGCGGAGCAATGATGAATGATGTCTTATAATAAAGCCTCAATCCAGAGACATGTTACTTGATTTTGGTGCAATTTACCAGACTCAAGAAAAACAACCAGTCAAACATTTAAACATCTCGGTAAGCTGATATCGCATCACACGATAAACACATGCTGAAAATATAAACTTTTAATTCACCAGCTTGCTTTTTGTATCTCCTACAGGTTGCGATGATGGATCTAACAGTAAAGGGATTTGACGGTAAAACACAATCTCTGACTGTGGACGATAATGCCACAGTGGGTGACCTGAAGCAACACATCTCGCCGTGCTTCAGTGTGCATCCTTCCCAGCAGAAGCTGTCTGCAGATAACAGCACACGGGTCCAGCTTGAAGATGACAGCAGAACCCTCAGCAGCTACGGGCTGCGTTCAGGGTCCACGGTGATGCTCCTCATCAAACCCATGCAGGTGCTTGTGAAGAACGTGGACGGCCTGACCGGCACGTATGATGTTGATGCTGATGAGACGGTGAATCAGCTCCAGCGTAAGATCCACAGCAAAGTAAAAACCCCACCGGATCAACAGAGGCTCATTTACGGGGGCATCCCGCTGGAGTCCGACAAGAAGTTGCGGGAATACAACATCACACATGGAAGCACCGTTCACACGACACTCCGTCTCCGAGGAGGTTAATGGAGAAGTTTGAGCTGGACTGATCGTGAACTAAAAGTGCTTAACAGTCCTTCTGAAACTGAACCGTTCATTCTGGCTTTTAAATAGTGTTGTTTGTAAGTATTAAATATGTTATATAAACATTTATTTAAACAAAAAAATGTAAATGATGCTCCCCTCCATCATGTGATGTATTATATTTTTAGCATTATATCTTTAGTTGTAAGTGGAATGCTGTTGTAGAAATGTAGTCTGTTTTAAATGCTTAAACTATTTTAAACTATGTATGCTATCTTTCATATTTTTATTTGGTTATGTATTGGTACATACCATTAAATCTTTAGTGCAAATAAAGGAATCTATAAACATGTCCACTTTTATTAATGAAACTTTATTTAAACTAATGTTGACACTTTGGACAACATGTCCCAGTTGCACTACATTGCCATCAATGTACTTTAGTTCAATTAATTTAAATATCATTTTAATTCCACAAGCAACAGAAAGACAGACAACGTTGGTACAATTAATGTTGGCATCACTTTTCATGGTGAAAAAACAATGTTTATAAACTGTTTACTGTTTTACAACTGTTTATAAAAGTTATTTTATGATCAGTAATTAACTGCTGAATGTTATATTATAGTAAATTACAAGTATCTCCCGACAGTTGACCTGAAAGTCATTTAAAATTTAACAAAATGTTTTTTATCGAATGCACGGGAGTCCATCAAAGGCACAAACTGGATTAATCTACAAACCTGCCACTAGCTGGTTTTGTTGATCAGTTTAGTTTTATTTCCTGACAGTAGCTAGGTAAGCGTACCAAAACAAGGCAACCAGGTTGGCAAACAGCACTCGAAACTGTGTAGAGTCAGAAACAAATAACATGATGAGAAAGTGTATGTCATATAATCTGAAAAAAAAAGCATTTGGTGTACCAGTCTTACCTGCACAGGTATGTAATTGATGTTAATAAACTGAAATGGGGTCCAAACCTTCCAGTTCATCTTCATTGCAGACCAGTAACTTGTTTTAAGTTTGTGCTGAAGATCTGCAAGTGTTTTTCCCTGAAAAGATCACACTTTATACATAGATGATTCATTTATACATATTTCATTTTATATAAGATAACACAGGGATTATATGCAACGGAAAATTGGCCGTGTGTTTTATGAATTAGAAGATGCAATAATGCTGTTTCAGTTTTGAGTTTCACTTTCTCTTGAGACACTAGGAGAAAGCTGAAACTGTAGACATGAAAAAAGGTCTGTTTTACTAAATGTTAATTTGCTGAACTCATAGCACATCTAAACTGAACTTTGCCCCATGTTGACCTTTGGCCTTAGATTTTAAGAAAAATGGAGGCCTCAGTCAACAACACACAGAATCACCAGCTGGGACACTGAAATCTGTGGATCAGTAAACAGCTGAAGTTTACTGACCAGTAGCAGAACTCCATACCAGCAGAACTCTGGTCAAATTAAGGCAGCATGGAGGACCACTTACAGTCTTTTTGCATTTTGTGTTTAAAATAAACTAAACAGTCTGTACAGTGACATGTTACGGTACCTCCAAAGCATTCATGACCACATAGAAGACCAAGAGGAAAGCGGGGGCGAATATTAGACGTTCCAGCAGAAGACGCTTTATCAGACAGTATGGGACAGTGCTTGGAAACAACACTTCCAGGAGATGATAAAAGTAATGACTGACTGGACCAGTTATAACAAGTCTGAAACAAGCAAAGAGATACTTTAAAACAGAGAAGGGCAGGAAAACGGGGCTGACTGTGATATTGATATTTGATTCTGTTAGATCAGGGGTGTCACACTCAGCTCATTGAGATTCAGTGTCCTGCAGAGTTTAGCTCCTACACACCTGCCTGAATGTTTCAGTAATCCTGAGGACCTCCTGGATCAGGTGTGTGGAAATAAAATAAAGCTAAACTTACAGGACACAGACCCTCCAGGAGCTTTGATGCTTTGGTCTGATACTAGTTAGATATAAAGGAGACCAAACTCCACTGTATTCAACAACACATCTTTGTGCCTGATTCTGCTTTACCCATAAATTGCAAAGTGTGCAGGTCCCCTGATATTGATTTTCTTCCTTGGGCTGTTTTCCTTGTTGTTTTTGCTGGACTCCAAAGCTTGAGATAAAAGATTTCCCAAAGCGGAAAGAATGGCACTGCGAGAAAAGAACAAACACAGTCACTGTATCATCTCACCCACGTGGCACTGAGTCTGTGATCTTTCTATGTTTCTATCCAATCGCGGCTGTTAGTTTTTGACAGGGCTTGTTTGTCCCACCCCACCCCTAACTTACCAAAACAACAAGAGACAGACACAGTGCAAAGTCCTTTACAAACATGTACTGGACAAAAAATGATCGACCATTATAATAAATAAGTTTAATTAAGTAAGTGATGTTGAGTGATTTGGTTTGACTAAAACACAGTAAACAATTGCTAACCTGGACGCCAACATGCTAATAATCATAAAGCAAAGATAAAGTCCCCAAAACTGCAGCTAGCCAACTAGCTTTACCAAAATATGAACTGACCTCGTTACTGATTTGGTGATGATTGGATATTTCTTTAACAAAATCAAGTATTGCTGAAGTAACCTCGTCGGGAAAGCGGGATCCCGGACAGACACGCTTTGTGTTGGCATCGTTGTGTTAATAATAAAACGTCTGTACACTAAACAACATGTGAGTTTAATGTTTTAACACTCTTTGAAAGGGGCGGGTCGAACGCAGCGTGCGTCGTGTGCGTCTGCTACATGCGCAATGCTATTGGTTAATATCTCCATGACCACGCCCCCAAAATCTACACGCCGTCTCCACGAAGCGCCACATTAAATATTGTTTTAAAGAAATAGTCCCCAAAAAAGACGAGATTTTAAACTATGCACTAATAATCTTTACATTTACCATAACTTTCAAATCTAAAACTTTCAAATCTTTTTTTGTATTTATGTTTACATTTTTATTGACATGGGCAGAATGGTTATAGTCATTTGTGATGGTGGAAGGCAGAGAGAGAGAATTTTATTATTGATTTTATTTTCTTTAATTTACACGTGAAAAATCATACAGACGAGTATCATAAAAATATATTGTTGTGCAACAACCATCATGTACAATTAACATACAACACAAGGAATTTACAGAATAACAGCTGAAATTATGCCAATGGAAAATCTAACTGATAATCAGGATCTTTATATTGATGCAAGTTGTATCATATTCCTGCACAGTTTTCATTTTAATTATTCACTAAAGTGACATGGGAACATGACAAACTCATGAGGATTCATGAGGAATACGATCTGTTTTTGTCCCAACTTACAAATGTGTAACAAAACAGATATGTGGACTTTACAAGTTACAAAGACTTCTTACATGTCATAATTGTTGAAGAAAATCTGTAATGTGAACTTGTTAACACTGTGATAAAGACAGACCACTGTTAATAAATTAATGTAAACGGATTAAAGCAAATAACCAGCAGGGTAAGAAACCTGGGACGTTTGCTACTAATTAGTTCTTGTTGACAACTCAACAGGATTAAACCTGTGGTGTGTTTCTCAAACCAGGTTAGAAATCCAGACCTGCATTAATTCTATCCTCAGACAATGAAGTTGTATAATGCACCCGCCTCACAGAGCAGCACAATCAACCTCTTCCCTCTCTTTATTTCCCCACAGAGAGATCAAACATGCACAGAAATGCACACCAAACCGCATGCACTGCATGGACGCATAATTGCACTCAGCTGCAGCAGCCGCAGTGGTCTGGAATGGAGAGGAGCAAGCACACAAGGCTACTGTAGAATAACTAAGATGAACTAACTCAGCCCAGAAGAGATGCTACTCCACCCGCAGGCCGGGCCGTTGCACACGTTCGTAAAAGAGCAGATATGCGCTGGAGGACAGAGCCTCCTGCAGGCTGGCTTTCCTCACTGAATCGTCTGACACCCAGAGCCACTGGGAGCTAAACGGAGAAGTTCCGCGGGGGGCGGGGGGGCATCGGCGGTATGTGATGAAATGTCCGGAGTGCATGTCGCCGTGGTGGACCAGCACGGCTGTTAACCGGAAAAGATACTCGGAAGCGCTGTCAGGAGAAAACGTTGTGGTAACATTGAAGATAATCGCCCATATATCCTTTTATGTAGCTTAACCAATCAAAGAACTTAAATACTAAATACCTGAAGTCGTAAGTGAGGTTGAACTGTGACTTCAGTCCTGGTGAATGCAGGAACACTGACGGAAAGGTTCCATTGGACAGTGACTTGTTGTTGTTACAGTGTTCCGGATCTGCAAATGAAACCGGAATTAATCTAGACACTCCGAAAGAAACAGTATTATTTATTATAACAGGTTCAGGTTCTGGAAAGTACTGGTC
>JAZGTK010003171.1:0-19502 GCA_036877625.1 Ambastaia sidthimunki | reverse complement strand
CTAAACAGCTGCTCTAGTGGTGTAGATGGTAAGGCATGTATTGCAGTCATTCTTGACGTGGTTGCTCCGAGTTAAAATCCTCTTTTAGCTGAGCTTTTTTCCTTCCCTTTTCAAATGTCATATCATATCGGAAAGGCATTTATTTTCAATCAAAATTAAGGTCATAATSGAAAGAAAGTWTYGGGTGTGGTTAGGGTAGCTGTAGGGAAGGTTTATATTGTCCGGAAAAGGTGGCATCTATTTAATAATTTAAATTTAAATGATCATTTGCAATGTTATTATTGTATACTGTTTTATAATGTACTACAATACTGAGGTGCAGATAATTGCCACTATTTGCAATAAGTAGTGTAAATAGCAGAAAATCCTGCATCTACCTAAAAATATTTGAAGTATTATAAATATTTAAGTATATTTAAAGTAATATAAATAGCATCTACCTTCTATTAACACTTAGTGTAAATAGCATTTTACACTGTAAACAGTATTTTACATTGCAAATAGCCGCTGCCTTTTTTCCTGGGTGCTGTTGTCATGGTGAATCATAATATCTGCGCTCTATTCATAATGGCTTTTTATAGTCGTGGTGCACGCGGTTAACTCAGAGTCAGCCTACTCAGAGTTGATTTAACCAACTAATTTTAACTCTTCTGAAACCAAAAACTGAGTTTCCAAACTCAGAGTAAGTCAACTCAGAGTTAAAGTTTAAACTCAGAGTTGGTTGAACCACCTTTCTGAAATGGGCCCAATGTGAGAATCCTGTCATTTGTTGGTAAAGGGCCAGTCATTTTTGGAAAATAAATACTTTTCCCATTTTACAGCCTCAAACAAATCTCATAATACTTTGCTGCTGGAATCACTCCAATCCTCTGTCCCAGAAATGCAACAACTCAAGTTTGGCAAAAGTTAATTAATTGATTTAGCAAAAAACAAACAAACATGGAAGCATTAAATGTCTTCAGGAGAGGGCCTGGCCAAATCAACAAACAAAACAGCTGTTAACTTAACAGGAGGAGTACTCAACAACAAAGGCTTTCCTCAACTCCCTCACCAACCAAAAACAGGAGTACAAAAATAAAAATGGCACCGTTTCCCTACAGCTTCCAATCTAAAAATAATTCAAATAAGAAGTTACAATACCTATTAATACCTTAAAGTAAATTAAGTTGAAGTAAATTTACTAACACTACTAATCGGTAGAGGCACACACTGCTGGACAACAGGACTACACTTACTGTCAGAAGATATCATACAACAGATAACTATTTGAGTTTGCACAACAATCAACAAATTTAAACTAAGAACCACTCAAAGTCTGGAGCATTTGCTCTGACATGCACTGTGAGCTGTAAGGTCTTATATAGACAGGTGTGTGGCTTTCCTAATCAAGTCCAATCAGTATCAAACACAGCTGGACTCAAATGAAGGTGTAGAACAATCTCAAGAATGATCAGAAGAAACGGACAGCACCTGAGTTAAATATATGAGTGTCACAGCAAAGAGTCTGAATACTTAGGACCATGTGATATTTCAGTTTTTCTTTTTTAATAAATCTGCAAAAATGTCAACAATTCTGTGTTTTTCCTGTCAATATGGGGTGCTGTGTGTACATTAATGAGGAAACAAAATGAACTTAAATGATTTTAGCAAATGGCTGCAATATAACTGTGAAAAATGTAAGGGGGTCTGAATACTTTCCGTACCCACTGTAAATCCTAGGGATGTAACACTGCTATGAACTGCATAAACATATTTAATAACTAGTTACTTCCCAAAAGTGTTCATTGTTGTTCTGAACACAATGTTTTCTGGAGGACCGCTAAAGACCACCACACACTAGGCACATAAATGAGATTAGGACTAACTACCTTGATGCATTTTCAGTTTATCTCCATACAACAAACTGGTCATACATCATAATTCAGATCACTAAAAAAAACATGACAAAGTTAATATACTGAGCATGCATGATCGCTGGTCTTCTGGTGCATTCTGGGAATTATAATGTCAGCGAGTGTTTCAGTGTACTGGAAAGATTTTGACAAATTGCCAAAATAAAAATTGGCTGAAACTGACTTACTAGATGATAAACAAGGGAAACACGTTGGATAAAACTAGGGAATGGAAGAGTAAGCACAGAAAAAGAGATGCAAAACAGGAAAGTACAAAGAAAATAAGGATGGAGGAGAGAGAGGAGGAAGGGCTATCAGGGCACTGAATGGTGCCGTTTTCAGGGTTCAAAGGGGGGTCAGGGCAGGGGCAGTAACTGAATCCAGTCTGTGGTGGAATGGGACAGAGAAGCTGAAATTAACACACAAACTTAAACAGCCCTCTGTTTTATTCTCTCTACATTTTCCAGACACACAAATGCAGGTCACTGCATTTTAAAAAAGAAAGTTTAGGGTTAAGAAAGATGTCCTTGCCATCTGTATTACCTTTTCCCCACTATGGCTAAATAGCAAAGCCTACATACATTCAAGCTCACACCACCTGAATTGCTACATGCTACAGTTTATAAAGAAATACTTTCTGTTAAAAACGAGAAAGTCGATACTGACAATATGACAAACAGCATTATACCTATAGCAAACTCTATAGCAAAAAGTGAAGCCTCACGGTTAATGTCTCACGGATACCCAAAAATACTATTACTACTTGGGAACCAAACTACTGTTTTTTGCAAAGATTAAAATACTTTTTCACAAACACATTTACTGTAAAATGACTGTACGCACCATGTACACAAGTGTTGTTGCATTTTGAAAAAGCACACACACACCTCCATTAGAGGGATTTGTGTGTATGTGTGTGTGGGAGAGTGAATGTTTTCTACCATGCCACCACCCACCGCTGTAACCTGAACTTCATATCATCTTGCGCAAATAGGCTCCAGATTTAAACACAGCATGGAGAAAAGTGATTACAGTTATTACTAAAGGACTGTGAGTGATACGCGTGCAGTTCGCTAACATTCTTCTCAGCTGTGGTGTGCTAAGTGTTTCCCTGCTGTTAGCGGACATGGATTTCCAGCTGCTCATCTCTTACAAGCACTAATATGACTTTGCAGGGAAGAGGTGACCACACAGAGCAATTTTCATCAGAGATGCCACAGTGAAGCGTTAGTACTGTAGCAACAACTGGCCAGATTAACTAAAGGAGTTGTCAATGAGTTTACTGTATGGGTGAAAGAAACTTTTCTTCTCATAATCCCACTATCCATTCCAGCAACCTGTAAAGCTGGGTCACAGACACAGGGATCCATACGCTGCATTTTATTGGAACACAAGGTCAATCGCCAGCAAACAGGAGTAATAGAGAATAGGCAGAATCATAAACCAGGTACAGGCAGAGGTCAGGGCAGGCAGCAGACAAGAGAGTAATCCAAGGGGCAGGCGAAGTGACGAGGCAGGCAGCAGACGATCAAAAACCAGATAACAGACCAGGGTAATAACAGAATATCCAACAGTGACAAGAAACGCACAGAAATGCAGCAAAAAGCACACAAGACTTCACACAGAAGTAATGTCTAGAGGTGGTATTTATACACCTCTATATTGGAAACAGGTGATGGCATGGGCGTGGTCGGCCCCAGGTATGATGGCTGCTGGGAATTGTAGTTCAATTGACAGTTCAGGTGACGGTTCCCACTAATGACCAGAAGGGGGCAGTGTGGGAACCTTGACGTAACACAACCACAAAGTCACTGTTTCCAGAATTCCTCCTTTTATATTTCATGAAGCAATCGTTAGAGTTACTGAGATTCTGTAAGATCGCAAGCCCCGTTAAAGCAGTTCCCCTCGGGTGTCCTAATGTTGGAGCAGAAAGATCATCACTTTTTATTAAGCTTGAAAACGTAGTTTAAGAAAAGGAAGACGTTTTTAATGTTGTAGGCTGGAATTGTACTCTTTATTTTACTCCAGATAGAAATAGAGAGGAACCTCATGCACAGTCAGCTTCCTGTTTAGATGATGTTTTTAAAAAGATGAATCTCTCAGATGTTTGGAAGAACATAACCCCTCCATAAAACAATATACATCAGTGAAAGTTTGCAGCTTTTTAAGTTTCAGCTGCACGTTTGGACCGTTTTATATATCTTTTAACTTGAAAAACAGAGTTGTTAGTATAAAAAAGATTCAACCTTTCTGGTCATATACTCATTATGATTGAGATGATCTAATCAAAAAGATTTGCTACTGGCATTTTAATATTAAACTTTGAGAAGACAAACATTTTTGTGAAGTTTTTAAAGTTTTTTGGAAAGCATGGCAAACTGAACAGAGTCTTTTTGAAAGTATTATACAGTGGTGGGAAGTCGGTAAAGTGCACATATACGATTTTCCTCAAAAATATGCTGCTTACTCTGTATGTTTAAAAAATATGTTAAAGAGTCTGGAAACAGAAATTGTTGAAACGAAAAATCATCTAAGTTCAATTCTAAATAAAAAAGTTAAAAGAGAAGAAGTCACTGTTATAACTCTAAAGGATATGATGCTCCTACTTCTTGTTTTTTTCTGTAGCGTCAACAGAAATAGATACTTTCGTTTAAAAAGAATAATGGACATATCATATCAGAACCACTGGAGATGCAAAGACTTGCTGCTGACCTTTATTCTAATGTGTATTCTGCTGAAGTCTCAGATGAACATTGTAGAAGTGAGCTGCTAAAGGATCTACCTGTCTTATCTAAAGAACTAAAAGAGACTCTTTAGAGACTGATATCTCTTTTGACGTCTCTCTGGCTGTCAAGGATCTCTCTTCAGGCTGTAGTCCTGCTGGATGGGGTTTTGTAAGACTTTTTGGACTGTAATAGGAAATGATTATTTTAAAGTACTTCAGAAATGTTGCAGTGAAGGTATTCTTCCTACCAGTTGTCAACGTGCTGTTTTCTCATTGCCTCCAAAAAAGGGAGATTTAAAACTTTCAAAGAACTAGAGACCCGTAGCAATTTTGTACACAGAATATAACATTTTATCTAAGGTTTTAGCCAATAATGTATTGCATGAAATGCAATACATCATATTGTGTAAAGAATCTGTCAATTACTGTTAATTTTCACTTTTGATTTTGCCTATTGTAATGATACTAATATGGGCCTGTTATCTCTAGATTAGGAAAAGCTTTTGATAGGGTTGATCATGATTTTATGTTTAAAACCTTCAATGCGTTTGGCTTTAGGAAAAAAATATTTCTAAGATCAAGCTTCTATATACTGAAGAAACACGCTTGATCAAAATGGGTGGTTGGTTAAGTATCCTATAAGTATTAAAAGTGGTACTGGAGTTTTTTTGGTCTGGACAGCACTGGTTATAGGCGGCAAAGCAGTATCTACCTAGACAAGAAAGAAGGACGGGGCTAGTTACCATTAGATCTAAACTGAAGGCTTTCAGAATTCAGACAGCACAGAGACTACTCTATGGAGTGGATGTAAGCTGGGCTGAAGTAACGTGTGCCTTCCTAAGAAGAGCAGAAAACATGGGTCTAGATCACCACCTGTTCTTGATGGACATTAAGAAATTGGATTTAAGTGGACTGAGTCTCTTTTATAGATCACCCTTTAAATAATGGACCCTTTATTTCACGTTGTGCAAGTAGCACCCAGAAATTATGGTTGCAAGAAAAAACACTATTTTACAATTCTGCACTGATTTTCAGACCCTTTTGGAAAAGCAATGTGGGCAGCAAATATCACAAATTGGACTTCTAAGAAAAAATAAAAGGATGGATTGGGCCTGAGAATTTAGCTTCAAAATTGGGATTAAAATCAATTAGACTGGCACAAAATATGTTGACTCTGATAATAGAGTCTCTGCCTCTGGATTATAGACTGGCAATGTGTGTGAAAGTGTGGCGTTTTAACACACTGGAGAAGGTCAAAATGACAGGAGTTGTTTGGGTCAGGTGCTTCCCCTAAGGGCAGCTGGGGGTCCCTGTACAAACCACCTATTGAGAAAAGGTATAAAGACTTTAAGTGGAGAATTGTACATGGGATTATAGCCACAACCAGATACAGATCACACTTTGATCCACAGATATGGGTGGGTTGTCCTTTTTATAGAGAAAAGGAAACTGTCTTTCATTTGTTTTTAAATGTGAAAGGCTTCAACCATTGTTTTGTATTTTTTAAAGAGTGGGTTCATACTTTAGGGGAATTTTGTACAGCAGCAGTTTTTATTTACGGGCCAAAATACATCAGAAGTAGGAGGGAAGCACATGTTCAGATTAACTTTCTTTTTTGGCAAGCAAAACCATATGACTATCAAGAAAGCATCTCTTGAATGGTGCTGGGTCTACTGAGATTTTATTTATTTATGTATTTATGTTGTAAATTGTATTTTTAATTCTTGTAAATAAATGCCTCCTAAAGTCAAGTGTCTCTCTCTCACCCTCCAGTCCAAAGATAACTATTTATTCTATTCTGTATCCCACACACATGTACACACATGGACACAGTATTACACTTTCTGGGGGAGGGGGGTAGTGGATGTTGTTAAGAACACAAAACAGGCTCTTCAAGAAAATGAAAGCCAATTTATTAACACACAAGTTTGTTCAGACAGTTCAGACGATGCCATCTGGACAATGATAAGATAATAACAGGTTCAAGAGTGATAAAAATCACAGAGGAATGTGAAATATTGTTCTTTTGTTTAAAAAGTACATTAACACCTTTATGCTGCTTGTCTCTATGTGCCCAAGTGAACTGACTGGCAGAGGCCTGAGCTCAAATGTGCCTTCCATATAAAATTCTCTCCAAGCTTGTTTACAGGATTGGTAATCCAACACCAACACGTCTATATCAGAGGTTGCAGAAAAACTGAACCAGGTCAAGTGGACATTTTTAACAACTTTAGAGAGGATTAGAAATGCAAAGACACTACCATGTTTGTAGCTCAGCAAGGCAGTTTTTTGGTCTGTTAGCCTCTTATTAAATCATGATGACACACATGTAATGCAAATACACACAAAATTTAAAAAAAAGGCAAAAATCGGTGCCTTTGTAAAACATATTTTTAATATTAAGTGTTCAAAGGCCCAGCCTCAGAAACATAAATTGCCTCCTATGTTGACTTCTGTGTGTGTGTGTGTGTGTGTGTGTATGTGTGTGTGTGTGTTTGGGGAGTGATGCCTTTAACATGCTGGGCTGTAGTAAACTCCTTTTAACAGAGCTACACCGTGCACTGACCATCATTTACATGAAACATACACAATAAAAATACTATAGCCATGAGTGATCTTGAATTGCAGGCACACCCACATGCATGTTACATTATAATGCATTAAAATAAGACACATTTTCTAAGGTCTTCTGATCACACTAAATGTAAAAGTAGTCTGTGATTTGCTTGAGAACAAAACTGTATGAATAGCATGTCACAATAAATCTGGCAGTATAAAGTGTGTAACAAAAAGCAAGTGGCACAGATGGAGTGTTTTTTCTGTGAGATGGAGATACGGCTGGTTGGTAAGCTGAGTGATCCACACAGGCAGATAATATATGTAAAAGAACAGAGACTCCTTGATAATCATGCTACTACTGAACTCTGCCAAACATTCAGCACACTGAGAGTGCCAAGTATCCGCAGAGATACACACACAAAATCACAGACACACATCACCCAAACACACATGGAACATTCCGACTGACATACAAAGCAGCACTTGCTCGCATACATCACTGTTTCAAAGATGCATTTTAAAAACTGCCCATTTCTCCCACACTCTGAAAGTTGGACATTACGAAGAACAATATGATTTCAAAGTAACAAAAAATGCCTAAAGACAATTAAATAAGGTCTCTAAAAGTCATCTGATACTCAGCCCCCTTTGAGAGGAATATTCTAAATATAAACCCTTATTGGGAAAACACAGCTCTATGTGGTTTCCATAGCAATGCATTTTGTTTTTGATAATGGGTGGGATATAATAAAACCATCCAGAAGATGCATGTTTACATTGTAGGTGCTACATGGGCAGAATTTCAGAGATCATTAATAGTGAACCTGCAGTTTTTTGTCCTGTAGTTGAATGTAAGCCAGCTCTCACTCTAGTGTTGGAGGCTCTGTAATACTGTACGATATGCAGTTAAAAGCAGGCATGGTATGTGTGTTTCTGCTACCTTAACCACTTCCTTTAAAGTATTAAATGAAGTGCTTCAGTCTCACACTGTAGTTCTCATCAAGATCCTTATATAATTACATATTTGCATAATTGCTGTGACTTTGCATTATGTGGTAAATTAAACTAATGCTTATGCCACAGCACTCTTAGAGTAGAAATTGTTGTTCTTATTAAAGTACCTTTCTTCATAAAACATTTGATTAGCTTGGTTTCTCTCTCAATCTTCATCAAGATCAACCAGCAGCTAAATAAATCAACAGGAGAGCAAAAGCAGGAGTAAAAATGTGGCATGAGGTGCTGGTGCTCATGCAGGTAAAGAAGCTTTCAGATTTCAGAATCCAGCAAATTTTCTGATGTAAAACAGCACTTTTCTGTGATTAATCACAAACTCTGGGTTTGCTTTTAAAAAAGTCCTTTTTAGGTCTCTACATTGATTTTTTTTTAATAACAACAATTATCAAATTTAATTTATACTTTTTGTGTAAATGCCTAATTCATACAAATAAGAATCAAAAATTGCCAATTGAAGGGGATCACATTTATATCCAGAAATATTTTATTCAGTAATAAAAATATGAATTTAAAGTGTGTCACTGCTTATATTACAAAATACTGGGCTGAAAAACAGCTTTATAGTGCTAGTTCAACAAGTTTCTGACTGAGTTCAACATGTTCTGTGGTAAAAACAGGCTCAGAGTCTAAACTGTACTCTCACTGCCACTTCAATATCTGTTGTCTCATCCATCTGCTACATCCCTTCAGAAGCCAAAGATACAAGATGTCGCTTGCCAATGTCCCTCACAAAAAAACATTTCAGTTCAAGGGTCACGCTCGAATCCAAAGTCCATTCCATTCAAAAATGCCATTTTTTAACATTACACTCAGAAACATGTCATTATATTGTAGTTAAACAACTTTGAAGTGATATGATCTACACATCACAAGGTTATCATTAGTTCCTCTGTAATTAAGGAATAATATCATCTATGTAAAAATGTAACAGGAAGAGCTACAGTATCCGTTCATAGTACAATTGCTATAGTTTGCACTAACATGTAATCAGGAAGGATCAGAAATGCATATTTGGTGTGCCATCTGACTGAGGGATGCTATCCCTGACTGAGGTGGATACCAGCCAAGAGTGAGGTGATAATGTGCTGCGGGATGCTGCAAAACTGGCATGGGAGGTGCGGCTATATATATATGCACCCCTACACGATGATTTGTTGGATTACATGACTGTGCTCCTTGTAATTTGTTAAATAAACTTTATATAATACTCTGTAAACTTAAAAGAAACTACATTTTTTTCATCATAACCTTTATAAAAATATCACACAACCTAAAAGAGGGCTAATCTATAACTTTGCTTTGCTGTAAAAGAGTCAGCATGGTTTATGGCTTGAATGTTCAGTACCAGATTGCAGGGCTGAACACTGTGGGTCTCTCAAACTGATTCTGACACCTCTGCTGTTAGCCCATCAGCGCTGCTAAGTGTTCACAGGCACTGTATGTATCAGCACAGCACACGTCCCCTTCATGAATTCCTGCCCAATCAGGAATAATTATGGCTACTAATGCTGGCTGTGTGTGAGAATGTCATAAAAAGGGATTTTTTTTTGCAGCTCATAGTCTTCGTCCTCTTTGCCATCCTATGTGGGATGATGACATTGACGCCATTGGTAAACACCCACCCAAATGGCTCTCCCACTGGCAAAGGCCAAGCTTGAAATATTTGATTTTGTTTGCCAGTGTAACATGACAAATGAAAATGGACTGACTAGCAAGCCTGAGTTTGACACCCCCAGCTTGACCTCCATCACATTTTACTGTTCTAATCTTCCAAAAGTGATAATGATATTCTAATAGAAACTTATGTTAATGTTCGTGTTGTTAGTTTTTGAATTGTTGTTAAAAAGGTTTTAGGAAATCGAATGCAAATCATCAGAAAAAAAACATTTGTATTTTTTTTTTCATTTGTTTTGGTTAACAATGCAAATCTATCAATTATTCATAGAGACATTTGTGCGAACAGTAAAAGACTACTAGTTACTGATTCGCTTAAATGTGTGGTATTCACAGAACTTGCTATTATATAGTGCCAGCAAAGTCATCTAAAAGTAATGTGAATGGCCTGGTGTCTTTTCTATTCAATAACTCAATAACCTTGTAGCCCCTTCACAAGATTCCTAGCACAGTAGCACTGGAGGGTTGAAACACATGCAAGGTTGCAGGCATGTGAGGTTCTTTGACGTATCTGCAGCAGATGAGGGCCGTCTGCGTGCTGCTCTCACCAGCCCACCCGTCTGATAAACGGCACCTCGCTGATCCGTGATAGCTAGCGTCAGGAAGCCCTTGCGACTCGCTGAGACTCGGCCCTAGTCAAGACGTCAGCAACACCATCGCCATCATTCACAGCCAGGTTATCTTAGCCTCAAACAGAACAGATGGAGGTTCACAGAACATAGAATGCATACATTTCTACCAGCCTGTGAAACATGCTGAAGTGTAATGTACTTTCAGCATTGACTGTATCTGTGTTGCACATTTTGTGATTTTTACTTTGTCTTTGTACTGCACCACAAACAGTATAAATGTGTAGAAATTCTGCTTTGTAGGACTTACAGTATTTTAAAATTATTGTCACAGAGAAATCCTGTATAATTAGGTTGACATTTAGTTTCCCTGATTCAGATTAAAAACAAGCAAGGGGGAAAATATTTGAACATATACAGACAAACAATACACTTTTTCAATGGGCAACAAATCACTCATCGTGACCCATCCTTATTAGGAATGCAAATAATAAGACAGGACTGTGAATGAGGTGTTGTGTACTGGCGGCTACATTAGGGGGTCCTGACCCTCTTCTGTGGCCTTATTGTTTCCTTCCAGAAAAACATTTTTTGCTCAGAGGTGGCTATCCTTTTATGTGGTCTTCATGTATTAATAATCAATAAACTAATCAGCATTTACGTTAAGAATAATTCATACAGTAAAAGTAAATCAGTATTTAACCTCTTGTGATTATTTTAAGGACAGTTGCAAAGTATGCCAGGATTCTTGACATGTGTCTGTCCTATATAAAACTGTATAATTATGTATATAATTATATATTATTAAAAGTTGATAATGGAAGAAATAAAGGGAATGAATCACAATAATTAAGAGGGAGGAACAGGAGAAAAGGTTTGTAAAAAACAAAGAGAGGAATGAAAGTAGGTAAGAGGATATAAACACCCTCTTGTGGTCTGGCAGTAATGGTGTCACAATGGTGAATGTTATCAGTGCCTGTGAAGGTTCTTTGGTCGCAGTGTTTGTTTTTCACTGCTGTACAGACACCCATTCTGATCTCAACACTGATGATGGCTGCCACAAATAATGCTGTCACACATGACCACACCCAGGATTAGACCGTGGGGCAGATATCTCATCCATCTGAATGAGGCTTCTCACTTGAGCTTTGCTTTATCTTTAAAGTAGGTCTCTCTCCACACCCACAACATATTTAAGTATAAAGGCTCAAATTTGGATCATTTGTTCACGACCAGCCAAGCTTATCATCACGGAATTAGAAAGCAAATATCTCTTAATTATTACACAGAGCTCTGGAATACTTGATTCTGATTGGTCAAGCAAAAATCTCGGGTCAGATACATTTGTATATATTATACACTGGCAACTGATTTCCTATATTGCTCCTATATAATGTCTTAATCTAATCTTWATCCATTCCATTGTAATCACATTTTTGCGTTTATTATAATCTATTATAATCTAAGTGTATTGGCCTAATTATGAGCTGTTAACAGTTTGTCACGATTTGTTTATTATTATGAATTACAAGGCCTGCATTATATGTGGCACTATGAAGTAAACATTACTGGTCCAAAGATTTCTCAACACTAAACTAAATAGGAAAAATGACTGAAGCATGATTGGATGCTGGTTTAAATCATCCGGCTGGTTTCTGCCTATAAAATCATCTATCACAGTCCAACAGCTGAGAAATAATCCTGTTTTAGACACAATTAAACCACCTGAGTCAAATAAAAATGACATACGTGCCACTTTCTATGCCATAGGCAGATAACAGATTAACTAGGATTTCCACAGACAAAAAGGGCCCCATTACTTTAAAGGTCTTTGGAGCACAAGCCTATTGATTGGCATGTGAATGGTACAGCATACATAAGACATGCACATAGCTGTATTTTCTGCATTAAGTCCGAATTTGATACTTCAGTCTTGTGGTGAGATTCTTACACTGCTTTCCACAAAAGCCTGAAGTCCATCATGTAGCTATATGAATACATAGAGGCAGGAAATAAGCTGCTCCATCAACAGACTATTTCCCCTCATCTCGGCTTCCTCGCTCTTCTCTCAAGCTCCTCCAGTCTCAGCAGATGCCTGAGGTCCATAAACTCTCTGCATTCTCTGAAGCATTTGGGATCTGCTCCTCTGTCAAGGCAAGTTATGGGACAATAACCTCAGCCACATTTCTCAGCATAAAAATGTGTTTTTAAAAGCAGAGTTTGAATACATTCGGTATAAAACAGCAGAGAGCCAGAAATCAGCCTAGCGGCAAACACAAGCCCTCTGCATCTCGTACTGTGAAAGGGTTACATCCGCGTCTCTCACTGAAAGAAAACACTCGGCGTACACACCATGAACAAAACCTGTTGAGCAGAGCTGAGCTACGATACCAAACACACTAGCAGCACTTCCAGACACAATTAGGATTTTACAGAAGGAAGAAATCCACATTCCTGCACACACAGAGAAAGTTTTTCCTGTAGTTTTCTTCTTTCCTCTACAACCCAGCAAGTTATTTTCTCATATTTCTTACATCCTCAGGAATCTTTCCTTTCCTGCTTGTTAAGTTTTTAAGTCAAAGCAACAGTTTGAACACATGAGACTGAAATAGTTACTAAGATTGACTCTGGCCTTTTCAGTTTCAGCACATAACGGCTGAACCCTCACAAACATATTATTACTGTCACTTAACATTTCTTCAATTGATAGAAAAGGTTAAAACCATCTCTAACATATGAAATGACACTACACTCTTAAAAATAACAAGTGAGAACTCTACTTTTCTGGGTTCTGGGTTCTTTAAAGCTTTAGTATATGGATGCTTTTTAAGAATCTAGAAATAAAACAAAGTCTTGGAAATTTTTAGAACTTTAAATAGTTCTACATCAGACTATAAATCCTTTTGGGTTCTATAACAGGAACTTTTAAGAGAGCTAAATCGTAAACGCTAAAAGCAAAATTCACCCTCAAGCTATTCCTTTTTGATGCTTCTTTTCAAAATATTTATGATGCATTATTATAATCTACCGCAGTGTTATTTTCCAGCGTAGTTTTTTTATCAACATTAATGTTTGTAGCTGTTTTTATTAAAATCTTTTTATTAATGTTATGATGCACGCAACTCAGCCTAAACAACTTGTTTTTCAGACCAATTACTCAAAATATAAACTGACAAAAATGCCCTCCCTAAAACTAACCTGTTCAAATAACTGACAAAATAAGTTTCAGAAGTTCGGGATGATGGAACAGTTAGAAAGTAATACTGTACAAACTACTTTGATGGTACGTTCATGTAGTGTTACAGCAAAGAAGATTACACATAGCTCATTTAATATAAACTGTCTCGTTCGCATAGTTCCCACAGAACTACAGACCTGCCAAGCTTTATTCCTGTCTTGTCCTTGTGTTAACTGTGGGAACAAAATCCTTGCCAGGAGAAAAGAAGGAAAGCAGGAAGCCAGTGAAAGTTTGTGAAAGTCCCTAAGGAGCATCGGTGACCAGGTGAATCAGTGGGCTGGGACAGAGACACATGGAGGGGGTTAGAATCTCCAGACTCACATGCATTTAATTCCTGTAAAATTAATGCAAATCTTCTGAAAACTTAAAAACTGTTCCAGAAATACTAGAGGGAAAATATTTGTGGTTAGTGCATGTTCTCTGACATGTACTATTGTTAGCAGTGAATGTGAGTTTGAATATGTCTTGTGATGTTTCCTGATCCCTCTTCTCTGCATCACATCAACGTGTTAAACAGGCCAAAAAGACTTTTAGGATATTTTAGGATATACAGTATATTTTAGGATATTAGGGTACTTCTCCCGTTTGTAACAGTGGGGCATCAAATGCACTGTAACAAAAGTAAAGTCTGTGCATGTAAGTGAATGACACACTCAGACAGACAACATCAGCCTACAACAATATCAGCTCACAATTCACATTAGAGATGGCATTACATATTTCTGACAGCCTTGCTTTTGCATGCAGAATTCCTCAAATGGGATTGGGCAGATGCCTCTAAACAGCTTGCAGCCAAGTGACATTTTGTCCCCATTTCTGCAACAGTTCTGCCAGATATGATCCATCATCTAGTTAACGCAAGTGTTGATGTGTGTTAATTACTTTAGCAGTTTGAGCCTCTGATGCTCTGTGCTGCATCAATTCTGCGGCAAGCGCTCAACCGTTTCCAGGCTTCATATAAATAGATATTTAATTTCTGTATGTTTATCTTGGCATCCTCTGCAGCAAAAGCATATTCCTGAGTCTGATGGATTATTGCATCTTTGAACTTTAAATTATCCATCAATGTAGGAAAAGACACAAAGACTTTAATGAGATTTGTAAGCGACAAACAAGAGATTAATGGTGTGATTCTATGTAATTCTGTCTTTCCAAATGCGCCTCGCATACCATCTAATTTAACTTCTCTGTTAGTCTTTTCCCTCCATCAATGTCTCGTTTCTCTGGGTTCAACATAAAGCAAAAATTTAAATGAGTGAGCATTTGTGTGTCATTATGAGGAATTTTAAATAGAATTGTTTAAATTAGGAAAGTGCAAAAGACATTTAAACTACTATTACATAATATTTGATAAATAACTATCACAGCTAGTTGTTAGGGAACGACTCAGACAATTGCAGGTTAGTAATACACAGGTTTATTGAAAACGCGGTATATGAATCAGGTAAATGATGTGGCAAATGTCCGGTATATTTACTGAACAGGAGATTGTGGATGCAGAGTGGAGACTGGAGAGTGCTGAAGGAGTCACAGAGCGGGAGTGGAGATGGAACAGGTGAGTTGCGAATCAAACTTGGAGAACAGTGGGAACAGAAACGAGAGTAATTCAACTTGCGTGTAGCGGAGAGATCTTAAGTCTGTAGTGCAATGCGAGACCAGACAGGTCAAGGATGTCATCTCGTGGAATCCAAGAACGTTCCTCAGGTCCATAGCCCTCCCAGTCCACAAGATATTCCAAACGACCACCACGGCAACGGGATTCCAGGATCTCCTGAACAGAGTACACGGTACCATCCTCCAGCTTCAGCAAAGGAGGGGGTTCTACTGTCTGGCCAGGCTCTGTGGAGGAAACAGATTGGGGTGAGTGATATGGTTTCAACAGTGACACATGGAAGGCAGGGTGGATCCGATATGTCATGGATAGTTTGAGTAAGTATGTGACTGGGTTAATCTGAAAAATCATTTGGAAAATCTATCTACTATGACAAAAGGTGCATGTCTTACCCAGAGGGGGGTAGATTGGTGATGAAATCAACTCCCAGGTGTGACCAGGGTCAATTTGAGGAAGGAGCTTGCCGGCTGGAAAGTGTCTTGGACTCTTGGACATGGCTCACTCCCTGCATCCTTGTACGAACCTCCCAACATCCTGGGCCATGCCACGCCACCAGAAGTGGTTTCGCAGTAGCGAGAGAGTAACATTGGCCCCTGGGTGGCCAGTGCCCAAGGATGAACTGAATGACTGAATGGTGGTGTTGCACTGAGCAGGAGGGATGTAGAGTTGGTTAGGGGGGCACCCTGGCGGAGTGGAAGAGGGAGGATTGGCAGAGGAGATCTCTGGAGGGATGATCCAGTCGATGGGACAGACAAAAATCTCCTCGGGCAGGATGGTTTCTGGAGTGGTGGAGCCTTCAGTTGGGGAATGGAGTCGAGATAAGCCATCCGCTCTAATATTTTTGTTACCAGGTCTGTACTTGATAGAAAAGTGAAACCTCTTGAAAAAAAAAAGCTTGACGAGGAGTAAGACGTTTGGCGTTCCTTAAATACTCTAAATTTTAATGATCCGTATACACAGTAAAAGGGTGTTTAGCTCCCCCCACTTCTCGAGGGCGAGTTTGATGGCAAGTAACTCTCGATTCCCAATGTCTTAGTTGACCTAAGACCTTGATAGTTTTCGGGAGAAAGCGGCACATGGTAGGAGTTTGGCTGGGTCCCCATGCTGCCGAGACATGCTGCAACACCAAAAGGTTTTGAGGGGTCAGGATGGATTAGGAGCGGTGCGGTGGTAAATGTCTCCTTGAGCTTCTTAAATGCTTTCGTGGAGCCGGAGTCCAGGACAGAGATTTGGGCTTACCCTTCAGCAGTCTGGTGAGTAGGTGGACAATGGTACTGAAGTAGCACTTGTAAAGTAGCACTTTACAACTTGTAAAACCTAGGAACCTTTGAAGCTCCTTTATGGAGGTAGGTTGAGGACACTCTCTGACAGCTGTGACCTTCTCCTCGTCCATCTGGATACCGTGTTTGCCGAGGATATAACCCAGGAATGGCATGAAAGACTAATAGAACAACCATTTTTGTGCTTTGAGGAAAAGTTGTTAATCCTTCAGGCATTGGAGGACCTCCGCAAAGTGCTGGCGATGTTCGGCCAAGCACCGGGAGTAGATCAGAATGTCGTCGATGTAAACCAACACAGATTTGTAGAGAAACTCCCGGAGCACCTCATGCATGAAGTCCTGGAATACAGAGGGGGCATTGACTAAACAATATGGCATGACTAAATATTCGTAATGACCAGTAGGAGTAACGAAGGCAGTCTTCCACTCCTCCCCTTCACGTATCTGGATTAGGTTGTATGCACTGTGGAGGTCCAACTTGGTGAACATGGTGGCTCCTCTTAGTTGTTCCAATGCAGGCAGGACAAGGGAAAGAGGGTACCGGAACTTGACTGTTATATGATTAAGTGCTCTATAATCTATGCAGGGCCGCAAACCTCTGTCCTTCTTAGCCACAAAAAAGAAGCTCGAAGCAGCTTGGGATTTAGAGGGACGGATGTAGCCTTGTTGAAGAGCCTCTTCCACATACTCCTCCATGGCCTTCTGTTCTGGTAGGGATAGTGGATAAATCCTACCACAGGGCACTGGTTCAGCCAGAATGAGGTTGATGGCACAGTCCCATGGCCATTGAGGGGGTAACTGGGTTGCCTGTTTGGGGCAGAAAATATCAGAGAACTGGGAGTAGCAGGTGGGTATTTTCACAGACTGTTTGGCATGGGGACTTTCGATGGATGTAAGTCTCTCACTATCCTCTCACGATGGATGGTGAGAGTTAATAGGGAGTGTAGAAGGGAGTGAGAGACAAACCAGAGGGAAACAGTCTGGGTAACACTGATCGCCCCATTTCAGGATCTCGCCAGTTCTCCAACGTACCTCAGGCTGGGGCTGGTTAAACCAAGGGTGACCCAGAATGATGTTGGCAGTGGAGCGCTCCAGAACCAGCAGATTGATGTTCTCCTGATGACAGGGACCCACTTGCAGAGTTAATGGTCCGACCTGGTACCGTACTTGATCACGACATAGGGGTTTCCCCACTATGGACCGAACTTGATACTGGGGCTTATATGAGGGTCCTACGGAGGTTGAGTTGGCGGCAGAGGGTCCCGGAGATGAAGTTCCCGGCTGACCCAGAGTCAAGGAGGGCTGAGAAGGAAATAATTTTATCAGAAATATATATTTGCACTGGCGTTGTGAGAGGAACTTTATCCACAGAAGGTTCTTGGATTGAATGGAAAAATAAATAAACAAATTTCAAAATTACTTAGTTAACATCTAGTGAGTTCACGAAGGTTGAGTTCAATAAAAAAAAGCAGAATGAGACAGATAAATGAAAAGGCAACAAAGAGATGGAGATGGAGACATGAAATCCGTCCATAAGGTCAAAGTTTAAATCGTGCCTCAAAAGATTTCAGAATGCTGTCTTCACCCACAGGGTCCATCTTATGGTTTCTCACTGTGGAATCTTTACGTGCAGGATGGTCTCCACTCAGAGAGCAGAGCTCTTGTACAACATGAACATCACTGATGTGTGTGGACTGTGAATCTCTCCACTGCCATTCAACTGAATATTTATAATGAATCCTTTGCCAACATCTGCTGCTGCTCTTACTAGAGGCAGTGTCAGACCCCTGTAGTGATTCACAGGCATTGTGTAAGCACACCTGACGATGACTGGATAAATGAGGGCCAGTGTCAAAGAAAAATGTTTGTTATCATGACAAACAGATCCGCTGGGGAGTAAGAGAGGAATTGCTGTCTATCCTGAATGAGAGCCTATAATCCGACATGCCCAGGACGCCCACCAAGTAATGGCAGATTTACTATTAAACAGGCAAGAGAGATCTTCCTTCATTCATAGAGGCAATCTGGTAGCAGTTGAACAAAAAATAGGATTTTATTGTGGCTATAGGGTTTTAATGTGTAAGATAAAATTTGAACTGAATTGACCAGAAAATTTTGCTCAGAAAATTTTGAATTGGATAAACAGGAAGAGGATTTTACTCAATTTCAATTTTACTTAACTCAATGTTAAACAAAAGTACTGATCTCATCTGATGTGTCTATAAATAAAGAGTTTGGTTCCAAAACGGGATAAATCCATAATTGTTTAACTGAGAAAAACAGTGTTTAAAAAGAAAAACAAGGGTCTAAAAAGGGTTTGTATGAAAACTACTAATTTCTGTTTCAAACTGTAATATATCATCATGTGTTTGTAATAACATCAAAAAATCAAATCTATATTTTGATTTTAAACATTTATTAAACAAACAAATCATTTTTTTYCCAAAATGGGTTATATCCATGACACGTTTTCCCCAAAATGCTATAAATCCATTTCAGTTCAATTCATTAAAAAAACTCATTTTCTGTTTGAGAGTGGACAAAAATATAACCATAAATAACAAGTTATCACTTGCTAATCACTTGCTAAGTTATCATTTGTGATAAAACTTTCTCTTGATCTATATATATGACAAGCCCCAAGAGATCACCGTTATTTTCACACCGCCGTTTTTCTTTATATGTTCCCCATTGTGATCGTCTTTGGAAGGCTTGCGCTTCTTTCCCATAGACGAAACGAGCACTGGCTCATTGATGCTATCAAAGTTGTTGATTTTATAACACTGAAAACAGCCATTAAAAAGACGACAGTGTTTGCCTGTGTTTACTGACAGGGTGCAGTCAGCACAGTTTGCGTGTTGGAATAGTGCACCGTGATTGGTCGAATGGATATGTTTCGTTTTGCTGAAAATCAGGACTGGCGTTCATCTCGGTTTGGGA
>JAZGTK010003170.1:0-28323 GCA_036877625.1 Ambastaia sidthimunki | reverse complement strand
TGCTCTGTATTTTTCCCATTGTATTAAAGGCATCTCACACACTTGCCCACAACCACCCAGGTGTGCAAGTGGTGGTTATTCTTGACTTCCTTTTATGAAATCCTTATGGCTGCGGTCTGTAATTTTGTTTAACTTTCCTTTACAGGTTTTAGCATTAAAGCTGTGCCATTCCAGAACGCCATTTTAAATGTCAAGGAACTCGGAGGTAAATTGTCTCTGTTCTTAACAACAACAACAGCATTTTTATTTTATTACAACACGTCATAATTAATGTAAGCCAGCATCTATGGACACATCTGTATTCATTTCAAGCCATTATTTTACATCTAAACTTTTGAAAGTAAACTTTAAAGTAAACTTTGGCAACCCAGCACCAGGAATATCACTGTTATTTGACACAGATGTGACATGAAGACCCAACCAGAAAAAATACAGAGTCATTTCGTTTGATGACTAATAGTTTTCTCTTCAAGGTAAATTGAACCCCAGGAAGCACCAGTGCTTGGACGCAGCACGCAAAGGAAATGTTTTAGATGTCATTCGTTCAACGAACCCGCAGCCATCTTGGCCCACGTTTTCATTTTCGTATGAGTGATGGTCCGCAGCTTTGAATCTGTCTTTTGAATGAATGAGTGATGATGTGAATATGAGGGTGTTGAAGAATCAGAGAACTCTGGGGAAGGGAGGGCCTGATAGGTGAAGAGACAAAGTTGGATTCGTAAGTGCTGAGAATGAGATTAGCACCCAAAATTTTAAAGAGGGGTGTTTCCACCCAGGCAGCATGTTTGCGTTCAAGTCTTTAAAGTTTGGCGTAGCATTGAACAAGAAGAATAAGGAAGAGGATATTTAAAGGAACGGTTCACCCCCAAATTTTTTTTTAATGCCTTTATGTGCTTCCGAACCTGTGTGAGTTTTTTCTCTTTTTTTTTGAAACAACGAGAGCAGCAAAGAGGAAGGTTGACAGTTTGCTTCTCACACGATGCTGTTTGCTATATGGACAACTGTTATGACAGCCCTTGGTTAGCATTTACTGGTAAAGAGAAGCATTAATATCCTGCCCAACATCATTTTGTGTCCTTCGAAAGTCAGAAAATCATGCAATTGAGTAAACAATGACAAAATACACGTTTTTGGGTGAACTATCCCATTATTGTGAAGTGGAACATTTTTTGGTGAGAAAAACGTTAAATGATCCTTAATTTGAGTAACCTTTGAATTCTCCTCCAAAACCAGCACAATTATGTTCTATTTTCCTTTTAAGCACTTCAGAAACCTTTTCTCGAGACCTCTGAAGAGTTCAGCTCAATGTCAGGGGCCTGCAGAGCGTGACCTCTTTTTCCCTAAAAACATCAGTGTTGGGTTACGGCTGGGACATTAACCTTGAACCTGACGCGGAAAGCTCATGTCACACTTTATTGATGGAGGTTGTGTGCTGGCCTGACACGCTTGCTCTCCCGTCGTTTTCTACCACGACCATCAAGACGGTTTACCGTTTTCGCGTGTTATTGGTTGGTCTGCTCGTCTGGCCCGTGTTTTGGGTCCATGTGAGTGATGTCAGGAAGCCTGGAGACGTTCAAAGCGCCGTGCCGTCTGTGCGCATTTCCCAACAGTATCATGATGACACCCTGTGTGATCTACCCGGCTGACAGGCGCAGCAGAGAGGCTGCACCGCATGCTCACATTTACCATCTCACAGCGGCCATCTGAAAGCACTTAGCAAGCCCTCTCTCGCTCTTTTTTCTCTCTCTCTGTTTCTCTGGACCCTGGCCATGATGTAATGATTTCTGCGAAAATGTGCTTTAGTTGCATTATCACATGAGATTGTAATGCACCAGTCAGTTGCTGATAAAAGCTGCTACTTTCCGTCACATTGTTCTTTGCACGTGTTTACGCATTTGAAATGAAAGCAAACCGCTGCTTTTCAAAGCCCTCATCTCCGCCGGACCTCCCAGTATTTCAAGTATTTTTCACACAGCCAGTAGATGGAGACTTTGAGTAAAATTAAAGTCACACCACAAGCAGAACTGCTGGTGAAAATTTGTGGCCGGTGTTCTTTACTAAAAGCTAGTTTATCGCATAATGAGGCCCACATAGGAAACAATGACGGAAATGAGCTGTATAGGTCAAGCGACTGAGCGTTAATATTTAATGGTGCTTTCTGTAATAGCAACAGAAGATCAAACATTCGTTAATTAGATGAGTCAGTCTCGGACATGGACTGTCTGTGAGGATCCTAAATATTTATTGTGAGTCACAAGTTGTCTAAACATCTGCAGAAAACATTATTATTTCTTTGGCTGGGTATCGCAAAGTGTGTTTGCTGTTGCTGCCGGGGTTGCATGACAGCGGTTGGAAAGCTGTTGCTGAATACCGCAGTGGATAATACCAAATGAGAATGGGAAGCATTACATTGTTCATCATACACAGCGATGATATTGGGCAGTCGAGAGCTGAAACCCAATCTGATAGGTGGAGCAAGTTAAGCACTTGAACCGAGGACCCTAGAACAGTTTTAGTGCCGATAATTTGGCGAGGCATGACTAAGAGCACAATTTGTGGTGTGACAAAGTGCTCAAAAGTTTGGAAGCAGAACCATTAAACTCGGGTCCAGTGTGTTTATCGGCCAGCAGTCTTGAAAAAAAACGTCGCACAGCTGCTTAGTGTCAAACAAATAGCTTATATTTTCTGGCAGAACTTCAAGAGCTCTGAGTCAATGTGTTGATTAATCGCTGGTGTTGATTTAAGATGTCACCTATTTATTAGCACCTCAGATATTTTTAAGTCACTCCCACAGCATGCACAAAAAACAAAAGAGGAAACTCTGTCGTCACATTTGTGTGCAGATGATGCGCGCGAAGCATGCTTGCAATTAATGTCGTGCATTCCATTTGCCAAACTCACGAGGACGAGAGGTATTTCACGGTTAGGGTACAGGCCCCACTGTGACTCACTTTAACCAAAGCCATGCTGCGCTTGTGTGTCTTGGTGGCCACATTTTTGTACCCCCAAATTGCTGTGCACAAGAGAAACCATATGTTCACTGTAAAAGTGGGCCCATTTGAACTGTGCTGTAGACTGGCCATCAGAAGAAACCATTTTAATATGCTCTCAGGGTCGACTTTAAAGAAACACTGTTGCGTTGAGCGCTCTTCATTTGGACACAGCTTTTCCCCACAGGCCTCCCTGAGCAGAAGTGCAAGTTGGCATGCATTCTTAAAGTCATAAAAATACATAATGCAATATCCGCAAAGATTTTTGAAAGGAGGTCGGGGTCCTCACCAAATGCATTCCAGCAATGTTCAAATTGATACTATGTCGAAATACACTGTAGTCACTTTACCACTCAGTTGCCAAAAGTTTTATTGTAGCTCTTGTTTTCCATTTTTAAAGCTCTGTGTTGTATTCACCACGGGCACATCTGATTTATGTTCTGCAGGAAAACCACCTTTTTCTGTGAAGGGGTTAATGTGTGTATTAAATGTTATGACTTCCTTGCCGAGATCCTGATGGTGTGAAACCGTGTGTTTTTGTTGCAGGCGCGGACTCAATTAAGAAGTACTGGAGCCGGTACTATCAGGGTTCTCAGGGGGTGGTTTTCGTGTTGGACAGCGCKTCRTCCGAGGAGGATCTGGAGGTGGCGCGTACGGAGCTCCACTCGGCCCTCCAGCATCCTCAGCTCTGCACGCTTCCGTTCCTCATACTGGCAAACCACCAGGACAAACCTGCCGCCCGCTCTATACAAGAGGTAACCTAATACTCTAATAATTCCCTTCTTTGTCCCAGCCGACCACAGGGACAAACCTGCCATCCGCTCCGTACCAGACGTAACTTAATACTCACTTAATTCTCGCCCAGTACTTCCCATCATCATCATCATCATCAACATCTTGGCCGACCACCAGAACAAACCTTTTACGCATGCTGTCTAAAATTGTAACCAGATACTTGCTTAATACTCGCCCTTCAGCATCCTATGCTCTGCGTGGTTCCCTTCCTTATAGAGGACAGGAAAACCTGCCACCCGCTCTATACAATTAGTAATCTAATACTCATCTAATACCCATGTTCAAGGTAACCCAGTACGTACATTAGAAAAGGTAGACTAATACTACCAATGAAAATAAATGCTATTCACACGTCTGCCTAAAAATCAGGCAGAAAGGTATAACTTTACAGAACACAACATCATACATCTAAAGGCAGAATAGTGCACAAATCACGTGTAGTCATGCACACACAAAGAGACAAGATTAACTTTTACACACCGATAGTGTCTTTGCATGCAATTTTGTACCTTTTTTATACAAAATCACACATACTGTTGAAACATCATGTATCACTGGTGGGGTTTTACACTTCATACTATTTTAATAAAGTTTTTTTCTATTTTAATAAAGTTTTTTAATGGTGCAATGCCAATTTGTCATGTCACCCAAGCCATGTATCGTCTCTGCAGGCGCAGTCCATTGTCACAGATATAGAGAGGCTCTTTTAAGATAACCACACAATGTAAAGCTATTTAGACAGTTGTCTGATTACCCTACGCTTGTTATCCTGCCTTTTTTAGACTGTAAATGACAATAGCATCAGCTATTGCTCAGTTTCCTCACGCCTGCAGTTTTGGTCTCTGAGGATTGACTTGTTGTTTGCAAACACTGACAGGTCACAGGACATTCTCCCACAGAACTACACGACTCGGCTTACCAACTTTCTCAGGCTTTTCCAACAATACGGCATTGTGTTGTCGAAAGCCAGAAGAATCCGTGGTGTGGAGAAACACTACAGCTGTTGTGTCGCCTCATAAGCATATATTCGTTTTACCAATCACTCTGTTTGAGATTCTTTCAAATGTGCTTTCAAAAGCAAGCGGCATTAAAATGAAGACAAATTGCGTTCTGCTGTAATAGCAAACAGTCGGAATCTGTGGCATGTCCCTGCTGTCGCATTTCTATTTTAATGATCTCTTTGTCACTTTTATGTTTACCGGATTGAGTTACTCAGCCTGTGTGTCTTCCTGAACGTTTCGGTGTGTGTGTCTCACTTGGCCGGTACCACTCGGATCAGTTTGTGCGAGCGAGCGTGTGCGCACATCTGCTCGGAGTGGAGAAATCGGTCCACGGGCTGCAGGGTATCACCCAATGCACAGAGCACTAATTAACTGGCTGAGAAGTGGTCCTGAGTGAGCAGTAAATATCTGCCTTTGGAGAATAGCGCATCCCATTTCACTGATGTGTGTCAAAACGGGGCTTTTCAGTTGGCAGCCGCACTCTCACTCTTTGCTGGAGATACAACTTTGGTCATACAAGACGCAGCCAAGCTAGGACCCAACCAGCTTGTTTTCCATTAAATTGCTCTCAATCGATTTCAAACTGGATCAGATCTCATGGACCTCCTGTGGCCATTTCTGAAAGGGAAAAAGATCCGCAGAGTAGAAAACAGTCAAGGAACTAGTCATGTTTTTCAGTGATTATAAGAGAAGTTGCCAACATGTGTTGTAAACTGAATCTGCTGTTGAATTGAATTATACAACTTTTTTGATTGATATGTGGAGAGAATTTTATTTGCAGCAAAAAGACAAATGTTTGTGGCAGATCTGATTTTCCAGTTTGTTTTTTAAGACTGCTTCGTCTGATCTTCACTGATTAATGTTACCACTGTTTATGAGGAGTCTATATACATGCATTTTTTGGATGTCTTGGGACAAGTCAGTATATGTACATATTACTACACAGTAGTAATATGTTGTCCAACAGCCAATTAGAGAAGAGTTCTAAAGTCTTCGGCCAATAAGAAATTTCTGCCTTGCAAAACAGTTTTGCGGCTAAATGTTTTCTTGAAATACAATCTCCCCATATACTACTTCATCTGTAAACGCTAGTCTATGGAGATATCTAATGTTTGCCAGACATAATTTGCAAAAACTTAAGACATATCAAATGCAGGTCTGCTTCACTTTCTGGTCTGCATGGAGGTGGCCTGTATGACAGACTCAACCTGTTTAGTATCATACCTCATAGGCGCTAACTGGCATTCCTCATCCATTTTTCCATGTTTGATTCCATTATTTATATCCATTATTTCATTTATTGAGATTTGCTGACTGAACCACCAATGTCACCCTGAAAAATGACACAATGTCTATGATTAATAAACCAACAGATTGTAATTACATCACTGTTATAGTTAACAAAAATATTTAATGCGAGACTTTGCACAAGAATGAAAACTTGAATCATTAAGATGAACAATAATTTGAATAATATGCGTTTCAATAATGTTATGAACTGAATAAAATATAACAAAAAATATAACATACAATAATATACATTAAACTATATTAACTTGTAGTCATTTCCATGTAGTGACTGCAGCTAAAATGTGGTTGCTGCTGGTCTTTTAAATGTATTAAGGAAATTGACTGAAAATGCTTGGATTTAGTGTGAAGATTAGTTTGGTGGAAGATTAGTTTGATTAGTTAGTCTGGTGCGTATGTTTTTCCTGTTTTAAGTATGTTTATGTCCCATATCATTTAGATTTCACATGGACAGGTTGTGTCTTTAGAAGCTGCTCTTCTGAATCCCATCTATATAACCAAGCGTATATCAGAGCACATGAGCTCTGCAAGAGGAGGCTGGAGATTACAGACTGGCGACAGGACTTTAGACGGCTTTGTCTCATTCCTCATTGGGATTCTGAGTCTCGCTTGCTTCTGTCTGTCAACATTTTCACATAAATTCTCAAAGAAACAGTTTATACAACGGTTACTTCCAGTTACTTAGAACACTTCTCCTTATTTATTTGCATATTTTCAATTGTCTATTAAAAGTAATATCATACTTGAGGTCATGCTGTTATGGCCATATAGCGGCATATAACAGGCTATGATTCTGCCCTAGGCACAAGACCGTAGGCAAAGTGTCAAATGTTACATCTTTAAATTCATCTTCTTTAAAGCACCACCCCTACAGACAGCTTTCTTTGGGCAGACAACTTTTTCGACAGCTGCATCGTATCTCATTCTGTTTTTTGAGCATCCCACAATGTTTTACGTCCCACGTTGTAAAGACGGCATGTCAGCTTAAAAATAGTCCAACTTTTAAAAATGTGTCTCAAGAGCATTTCATTTAGTTATGTTCCCTCCAGCTGTTTTACAATGCAAGAACATGTTAACACCCTCCAAAAAACATGTCTGATTAAGGTCAGGTGAAGTCAAAACCAGTCCAACTGAACGACTTCCTTAAAATCAATTTGTCAACTAGTAAAACAAATAAATAGCTCATTATGAAAACATTTGAACTTCAGATTTTTAAGAACGGCTATGTTTGACCTAAAATCAGTCAAGCTTGCAAATTCCTTTTAAAGTACTGTCTTAAATAGTGCAGAGGGAAGAAGCTGGAATTTGTGTACTTGGAAAAAATAGTATTTCCTCAAATTGCATTATTTCTGCTATATTAATGCCACTGTTTTCCCCGAACTTTATTATGATGGGACGAAAAAGTATATTTAGTACCTGTTGAGATATGAGTGTGAAAATACAACTTTTTAAAAAATGTGGCAATGGGGACCTGTTGTACTGATATTGAATAGCCCAGTGTATGACACTCTCAAAAGTTATGTGAAGAATTACCCATAATTCTCTCTTTTAATGTGCAAACTTGAGCCAAGATGGCCAGAAATTACTATTAAGGTTTCTCAAGGGGACAAATGTAGATGTCCAAGAAATATTTGAAGTGCAATTGAGTGATAATTTACTAGAAGATCCACAAATCTAACCATATTGTTGCATTTCTGAAAATCAAGAACCAGATTGTAAATCAGACAGTTAGGGACAATATAAAGATTTGTAGAAGAGAAATGCTGACTAGAGACTAAATATATAGCATTCAGTTGTGCGTTAACAAAACCAGACTGAAGTCTGATCCAAGAGGTGATGTGAGAGACCAGTTCAGTTAGTGTGGAACTAGAAGCTGTGTCCTTCCTCACCCCCCTGTGATCACACAGCAATCTGGGTCCAAACAACAGACTCATTTGTTGTTTTCCTCGGGGGCTCGGAATTCACTCAGCCGACATTGGCACGGTTTTCAACACTGGGTGCCAAGGCCAGTGTCTGATGAGCAGGAGAAACACCATTCTCTCTCATACCACACGCATACACACACACACACACTTACTCCACTGTCTGGGTGTCTGTCTGGCTTTACACCCCTTCCGCAGTCTCTCATGTTACTTGCTGTGGGAAAGATTGGTGCTGTCTCTCTCTCTCATTCTGATTGTGTGAAGACTCTGATGAGCTTTATGATTTAGAGCAGTAGTTTTTAAATGAGTTTGCGTCAGGAATCAGATTTTACATCGAACAGTTCCCCAGTATGGCACCAAACTTGTTGATTTACAAACGTCCATCATAAAAATGTCCATCAAATTATATACATCTAATAATTAAGCTTTTTTTTCCAATTTATCATTTGCACAGACTTGGACATCAAAAGATAGTGGAAGAATTTTCTGTTCCATTCTAGAAGAAAATCGACAAGCCAGTTAACAATTTTGGTTAGCTATGTACCATCATACCATATATATATATATACCATCTTTGGTGTGTGTGTGCATGTGTGTGGCAAATGTCTTCCTGATGCAAGAGAAAGAACCTTGTATCTTTGATATATGGTAACCCTGGAGCTCTGGGGTCCTTGTATCTTAGGGCCAGCCAGTTGAAACTCTACCCAGCAGAGTCACAGTCACTGGGGTAATTTACTGCCCCCGTCTCCCCATCTGCTCTTTGGAAGTAGCTTCCCCCATGCGGTAATAGAAGGGGTCAATGTCTTACCTTTAAAAGAACCGTTTTCCCCCCACCTGACCCGCACTCCTCTTTTACCGCTGCTGATCTCACTGGGTTGTGATTTAGAGTAATAATAAAATTACCATGGCTCTGGAAGTAGACAGGGCACCCATAACATGTGGCTTTAATAGAGTTATGACTGATAGAGAGATCCACACAGAACCAACAAGAGTGGTGGTGGCACACAGAGCCCAAGATCCAGAAATACAACCGGAACTGTTTCAAATGACAGATATTTCCGAGCCTTCCTTACTGATGTATGCAGGTTTGAGATAGAAATACAATCATTCATGTGTTCCTGTTGCTCAACTGGTAGAGCATTGTGTTAGCAACGCAAAGGTTGTGGGTTCGAGTTACAGGGAATACAAGTACTGATCAAATGTATACCTCGAATTCACTGTAAGTCGCTTTGGATAAAAGCGTCTGCCAAATGAATACATGTAATGCAAATGTACATTTATTTATTCTTTTAGTACTTTTGAGGAGGAAATATTTGGTGGGAAAACACAATTATCAACTGATAAGATAATTTCAAAAATAAATGATACGATTCTTGCAAAAGGTGTGTTAACAGATTTTTAATCTCAGAGTTAATCCAATCCAATAATTGATACTAATTATATATTAAATAAAAATCCTTAAAACATGGATTGAAAAATGGTCAGTAACATACATTTAACTGTATATATTGTGTTGTAGATTGCAATGGTGGCAGAAGGCATGTTTCAAGAGCCGTTTACAGATTTTATTTTTAAATATTTAAAAAAATACAAATTCTGTTTCTTGACCTAATCCTAATATTTTAGTTCACGCTTCACAACCCTAATGCAGATACCATTTTACATTACTTTCCATACAGACAGCAATGGAAAGCAAATGCATTTGGTGGTATGCAGCTTGTCTGTTCTCGTCACGTCCTCGTTGACCCTCTTGACAAGCTTTTCTTCTATGCCATACTCACACCATGCTTACTCAGAGCTGCTCTCATTCCTGAACATTGCTTTCTTAGGAAAATTCATTTAGCTATACAATGGAATTCTCAATGTGTTTTTTTTGCAACACGGATGATTAGCCAGCATTGAGCAATAGAATGTATAACATACCTTACGGCACTTTATGTAAGCGCTCCTGAGTAATTTGTTGTGTATCCCTGAAATACATGGGAGAAAAGGGACCATGATGAAACCTTAGAGAAGTCCTCATTGCCATCAGGCGCCATCAATTGAATGTTTTTTTGGAGGAGGAATTTCTCCTCGCCTGTCCTGAAAGATGTGTTTGAGACATGGAGACAAAGGCCATCTTGTGTGCCTGAAGGAGACTGAACTGTGGTGGAACTGTCTGGCTGGTTGGACTCTGTATTCTGTCTGGCCTTGAAAGAAACATGCTGGCCAGACGTTATTGTGTGGACCAGCTGGCAGCCTGACTCGGGGCATTCTGCTGAGAGAGGTCACTGGTGCTGCCACATGGAGTACTGCTGTCTGGTGGCAATGCCCAGAGTCTGAACAACCAGCATCCGCCTTGCTTGTGGACCATATGGTCATGGATCGTGGATGGATGAGGCAGACAAAGTGACCAAATTCTTGCAGTCCAATTGTGTTGTATCTAGATTACAGCACGCAATAGAGATGGTCATGGAAGTCATAATAGATTGTTAATTATGGTGTGCACAGTACATTAGAGGGAAACATCATATGCTGGAACATATGTTATGGTTTGTGATGCAATATATATTTTTTCTTCTGTGCTTCTAAGTGGACATGTGTCACACTGTACAGTCTGGCAACTGATGGCCACCGTCTGTATAGTACAGACTGTATGAGCAAGCCAATACGGTAATAGGTCAAATCCAGGCATTGGCAGGAAGTGTGTGACATCACCTGTACACATTTCACACTCAAGCAAAAGTAGCACCACAAAGCATCTTCTAAGCAGGAATCTGTCTCGTCTTCAACCCAGACGGTTCATCTCACAATTGAGTATTTTTACCTCTGCAAAGCCCATTTGGGTCTCAACATCCACTCTACCTGAATCGCACTCTACCTTTATGGACAATGATTATTTTTTGCCAATTAGATATTTTTAACTAACTTGATTGAATCTGTGAGTCTAAACAGCAGTTCCTGCTTGGTGTTTTTGTTTAAGCGTGTCTGTAAGCAGCCAGAATGGTTTTAACAGATGAAAAACAGAAAAAAAAAGAATATTGATGACTATTAGGGGACTATCAAGGCTTGGATTATTTTCTATGAATCACCAGTGATATGGCCTGGGGCTCCCAGTTGGAATTATGTTTAGGTAAAGTGTTATTGAAGATATCCAGGGGGGCAGGTTAAGCTCCTTTTAATGTGTTCCTAATGTTCTGGAGACTGTGAGTTATGAGAACTCTGATCTTCAGTCATCACCGTAACTCAAACACATGCTTACCTAACAGCCGGCCAACACTAGTCATGACGACGTGAAGTTATGTTTGTTCAGGGGGCCGTGGGGGCAGATGGTGATTTTTCTTCTCAGGTGTATGGAGAAATTTCATCCAGTGATTGCAATACATTCTGTTCTATTCCACAATCTAAATTTAACAATATAAATCAACAGCAGCTATCTAGCTTTAATTCTTACGTCTCCTTGATCATGCACTAAGGAAGATGTTGAGCAATGTAAAATGCACACACACTTATACCTCAAATACATGCGCATGGATACTCGTATTGCTTGGCCAGCACTTTTTGTTTTGAAACTTGAACACGATTTTGGCTGAAGCTCGTGTTCTGAGCTACTTTGTGAGGAATGTTTCTTGCTGTGGAATCCCCAGCGACGGGGCCTTCGTTGCCCTGCATGAAATACTGTTCCATTTATTATTATGAGGAAATATCTTCAGAAAGGGAGTGTGGCCTCCAGCATGTGAATAGAGGGGCCCATGAAACTTCTGTGGTTTGCTATGGAATGACCCTGAATAACAGAAACTAGAACTGCACAGAATACCATTTAAACTATTTGTATAGTCTGTTTCAACCTTATCTTTGGACCTGACCTTGATTTGTCCCTGGTATTAGAATTAATTTTGGGTGGTCCGATCACAAGTGGTCAGGTGAGATAGATCACCATTTTACACCTGGTAGTGACATGCATTTCAGCAAGTGTCCTGTGACCTCTTACGATCAGATTTCGAGGGTTCAGTGCTTTTACATGGTTCCTAAAACTCAGCTGGCAGAGGCTGGTGCTTGCAATGTCAAGGTTGTAAGGGAACACACATACAGATAGTGTACCTTAAATGCACTGTAAGTTGCTTTAAATGAAAACATTGCCAAATGCAAAATGTAAATTATTTTGCAACTACATACATTTCTCACTACATAATTTTGTATAAACTTGCAAACTTTAAGCGCATTGGTTGATTGACAAGCGAGAAGGCGGTCCTTTGTTGTGGGCACATTAATGGATTAGTGGTGATTAGGGCTGTCTTTTTTTAAATTGGATTGCCCACCAAAAGGTGTAAACAGAGTCTTTGAAATTGATAAATATGCCTACACATTCCTATAGCAATTCCTCATGATATGATCCTCCAAAAGATTCTCCCACTGGCAACGTTTGCCATAACAGGGCATTCCAGAAAATGTCTGACTCCTAGGGGGAAAAAAGCTGCAGGTGTGTGTGGTTAAGTGTATAAAGTTCAGAGTCTGATGGATATCAGATGGATTTGTTGATCATAGTTTCAGTGCTGTGTGTTGATGTGGGCCTTATGATGCTTGTCTCTGTGGGTGTATGTTCTTTATTTGTGGGTGTTTCCAGAAGTGCCCTAAGAAAAGGTCAATCCACAGCAGTGTGCAGGCGAGTTGGACAGCTGATGTCGGTTGGATGGGTGGACGAATAGGAGACCTTACAGTTCCGTAATGCTGCAGTTAATTAGCTCAGTCCCAGAACCTTTTTATCATGCTATCGTCCAGATGTGAACTGCCAAGATCTACGCAAATCGAGTTACTGTAAATCTGCTTTATGACCAGTCAAACTGACGATGAAAGCGCATGGGCCAAAAGGCTTGTTCACGGCCCCTGACCTGGAACCTGTGAGGTTCTGACTCTATGCAGGGGCATCAGTAGTCAGGTGGCCAGGAGATTGATTTTGTCATGGCTTGTTTGAGGTAAGGGTTTCTCCCTCTGACACAGAAAAGGCTTTGTGTCCAAATCGGTCTTAAAGGAGATGCAGAAAACCAGGTGTAAGAGCCAGTCAGGTTTGTTGAACTGCTGTGGCGCTTAAGTTGTCTCCATGTGAGCCATACGCACATCTATACCTCAGGCTAACTTCATCTTGGGGTTGGCTACTTTATTGCAAGGTTATTTAAAGAAAAGCTGAAGACTACTGCAGATCAAGCTAATCTTATTAGCAATGCAACTGATCTAATTGTCTGCAAACAGTCTGGTTTGGTTGACCATCAGTTGACCAAAGTACATTGCATTTTTCACTTGAGCAGAGGCTACAGTGTGTTGACTGTCTGTTCTGCCCCAGTCCCTTGGGTGTTGTGTGCGCAGTATAAAGATGATACACTTTGTGCTGCATCAGCTGCTGTTGCCGTCAGACAGACCAGCAAACCATCTGTGTCATCTTTGTGAAGCAATTTCATGAACGTCACCAACAGCCCACTCCAAACCCCTTGTCTTTTGTAACTGTTACATTTGAATTTTCTGTTCCAAATTGTTTTGCTTTGAATCAATGTGGTTTTGCGTTCCAAGTTTGTTCTTGCTCTTCGAAACAGCAGGATTGTGTAATTTTGTAGCAATGAAGTCCCAGACAGGGAAATCTTAATCAACATTCTTGGCAAGATAGGAAAGCTTTGGCTCAAAGGATGTTTTGTTTGATTATTTAATTTCTTTTTCTTCCCTTTGCACTCTCAAAGGGAAGTAAAACATTTCAAAAGCTTTTTTTGGACCCTGCCTGCTGGCTGCCAGTTAAGCACAGTGTTTGCCTAGATGTGACACTGATGCCATATTTTTCAGCACTGCAAGTGAGCCAAAACCTGGTGGAACTGATGGAACAAGAGGTCGGGCTTGAGGAAGTGCTCCCGGTGGGGTGGTCTCTCTCTTCACAGCAGGGAGGTTTGGGACTGTGCCAATAAGGTGACGGGACAATCGGCTGACTTCCAAAAACACAGCCAAAACACGATGAAAATATAGTGTGTTGCTTTTTGTGTCAAGAATGTTCCTGTGTTAAATCAGTGCAGCATTTGAAATAATGTAGTGTCTCGTCATTCACTTTTTGCACCTGTGTTAGTAGCTTAGCCCATATTTATTCTGGGCCTTTTTAAGTCCCCAAGGTCAGAGGTCAACGATTTGGGTGGAAGCATAAATTAGAAACTGGTGATAAGAAATCACTTTGACAGGGCGGACATTTTTTGGATGCTTGGTGTTACAATGTTTAGATGCTGTTGTTGGAAGTCACTAGTTTTTTTTGAGTATTATGTTATTCTTTTAGATCTAAACTGCTCTCTGTTGAGTTTTAAATTCTTACAGATTACTCTTTCGTGAGACATGCAAAGTACCTGAATGTTACAATTCACATTCGACAAAAAGAAATTGTAGATCATTTGCTGAAGGGCTCCAAGCTTGGAAATAGCTCTGTCTTGCTGAAATACTTAGTGTTTGTTGCTTTCTATTGTTGCCGTGGAAATTCTGGAAACACAGGAGAGCTGCTAATAATCAGCAGAAATATCCTTCATCTCATACAACACTATGATCAGGGCTATAACATTACTTTTTTAACCAATCTTTTTGGCTAATCATAAGGCAGTTCAAATACCTTAATGATCTCATTCATTGAAGTATGAACTCATTCTCAAGTATTTCTTAATTTCTGTGTTTCTCAAAGTTTACCTTCACATAATCTACTGTAGCAAACGCTGATCACTGGAGTGCCTGCATTCCAATCTCTCCTCCCCTCTCCCCGTTGAAAATGACTGGCGCTAGTACTACAACTTTGTCCTCATACTCCCCTGGCTAATACGTTGGAATTTCTTGGCAGATACCACTAATCTTCTAACGTCAGTAAAATAAAGACTATTGTTTTATTTTTGAGATCACATTACAGACTAAACATTTAGCTTTTATTTAGTTTTTATTGTGTTCATATTGGTTAATGGGGGTAACTTATTTCAAAATAAGAACACCATCCAAATGCATTTTTATCTATCTGCAGACTAACAGTCTGATGCCAGGATTGTTTGGTTCCTTGATGTTTCTTACAGTGCCAATAAGCGAATTATCTTGATAAAAATTGTGTGAAATAATTAACAGATGAAACAAACAGATTAAATAATTAACATGGAATGTTAATAATTAGGCTGGAATAATTATTGTTTGTCTTGAGATTGGATCAAGGCTTGATTTCCAGAACTTCAATATAAGGAATAAAAATAAACCTAGTAGCTTTGAGGAAAATACCGTTATGCTAGCAATTTCGCCTTCAAGCTGTGCTAACTTCATCCAGGACTCCTTAGCCGATTCATTGTTTATAAATGTGTTTGTGTGCAATAATGCATGTTATGCAGACGGCCTACAGGAAACACTTCCGATCATGGTTAGGTGAATTCAAACATCCCAGTCATTGAAACTTGGTTTTCCTTTAGGTACCTTTACTGCTATATCCATCTAATTGTCCTTTTCATTCTCTTCCTATTTTCTCTTCACGCTCAGATAAAGAAATACTTTGAGCTGGAACCCCTGGCACGAGGCAAGAGCTGGATTTTGGAGGGCAGCACCGTAGAGAACATGGATGCAGTAAAAGAAAGTTTCGGTCAGCTCATTCATCTGCTGGAGGAGAAGGACCAGGAGACTGGCAGGATATGACCCAGGGAAACCATCCCATCATCCCCTCGGACACTAACGATCGCCAACGGACCGCTGGTCAGCACAGCCCAGATCAGCCTGGCCATTGTGTAAACTATATTACTCTAATTTTGTTACTGTGGTGTAACAAATTGAGCCATGAAAAAATGGACTTTGCAACTATTGTAAATCCTTATCTTTAGGGATAAATATCTGCAGAGAAAGAAGGTACCTCAGCTCTGAAGTTTGAGACCTTCTCTCAGACATGTATTAACCGAGAACAATTCAACACATGATTACCTTTGTCAGTAAATATGGTTTTCTGTCCGCTTTAATACAGACCTAGTTGCACATTGCTACTTAATAGATAATGTAATCACATGCTTGGTCACGTAGGGCAACTGGAAGTCATGTTTTCGTTGTCAGTAGATTGTGTTTCATAGCGCAGTGCGTGTGAGTGTGAATGTGTGTTTGCAAGCGAGGGATCTCAGTTTGTACTTCAAAGCCTTAACGTGTGTGCTAATGTATTTTTAAAAAGAACGTTTCAATGTTTCTCACAAATGACAGTTCTTAGGTGTAATTCAAATAGGCAGTCTTAATTATTTGTGTCTGTGAAATAAATGGAATTATGACTGATTCCTGAAAATTTCTTCTGTGATGTAATATCTAAAAAATGCATGGAGCGTTACTCGATGTACCATTGATGTACCATCAGAGCTATAGAAGGTGTTTGAAAATCTAGTGAGGTGCCTTCCTAGGTAGCATTTTTATGGCATCAAAGATGGTGCTTCGACATGAAGGCTGTTCATAGGGGAAGGCTGCATAATAAGCTACCATCAAGGATTAAGACGAGTTCCAAAAAGTCAAATGTATCTTTCACAGGAAGGGCAATTCCATAATGCATGGCAACATGCTTAGTGAAACAGTAAATCTAAGATGGCTGACAAATCAAGATAAATTATACATATTATAGGTATTATGTTTTATACATAAAATGTATTCAATACTGAAATATATTAAGACCTATTCAACAACTATTTTTTTACCCAAAATTAAGTGTGCTATAAATAGTTGTGCCCTAACCTTTCTTTCACATTTCCTGTATTGACATCAATTGAGTCAAGTCTCCTATTCACAGCAGTATTTGTATGACACACAGAGTTGGTGTCCATGTAGAGTGTTCCAAATTAGTCACTTTTATGAGACTTGCTGTTGGGATGATGCCATAAAAGGCAGCTGCTTATATATGCAATAGCCAGAGAAGCAGCTCACTAAATTTTGAAACAGCGCTAATGTGACCTATAAATGCCCATTTATACAGATGTAATTGTACTGTTATTTTAAACCAGAACATATCAAGGATTTTGTTCTTCAATCTCTTTTTCTTGGATGGTTATAATTGACAAACCCTGAACAAAGAAAATATTATACTGGTTTGTTTATAGTCTTTACCAAAGACTCCAAAACCACAACCAAATGCCCTTGTAGATTATCTGTAAAAAAGCTTTCGATTTTTGTACGCATGACGTATTTACCATGTATCATAAAGTGCGCTTGTGTGAAAAATGTATTTTTGTTTTTTCTTTTCCTGAATGTAAAATATTCTTAAGTGCTTCTCCTTTCCTAAAACTCTCTTTGTTTCTCATTTACAGCAAATTGTTTCATTATTATTACTATCCACAAACATCTTTAAAAGAGAGGACGCTAATACAAGAGTCGGTTCTGTGTGTTAACCAAATTATACCACAGAAACGCTTTCTAAAGCTAGCGGATCCTTTAAAATTACCAACAACCTTAAATCCATAGCCATTGCAAAACATGAACATCATCTTCTGCTTTATTTATATCTGCTGAACATTTTATACCCTTCAACTAATTCAGCTGCCTTTTTGTAATTCAAATATTTGTACATTTGTTACAGATTAGTCTTGTTCTTTGAAAGGACATGTGCCTGTCTTTGTACTGGGAGGAGAAGTCTACTATACCGTGCAGTTAACATGGTAATACCAAGTCGTTCACATGTTTGACAGTGTCTGTATGTATTTATGCATAATTTCCACTGAGCAACATGGAAAATAAAGGCAAAAGATAGACATGCGTGTTGTCTTTTATGGTTTGTATGTCAGATGGAATCATGTTTTCATTAGAACATAAAATCACTGTTTCTTTTTTACTTAAAATAAATGCATAAGAGCAAATTTTAGTGATTTGCACCTTAATTGCATTTAGTCTTGACCTAAAATGTATTTATGATGTGATGGTACATGCATTAGTGTAATATATTTGTTTCAAAGGTTAACACAGCGGGTCTTTAAAACCTTTTGGTTTTATTAATTTTAGTCATCCAGACAGCTCAGAGCTCTTTTGAAAAGAACGCTAGCGTCTCTTTAGGTCAACCCCACCATCATGATTAGTCATCGTGTTTCCCTTTCTATGGATTAGTCATCTACAGCGAGGCTTTTTCCAACCAGCTGTCCTTCTAGCCCACAAAGCCATTAGATGGAAGCGGTTTCTTTTCATTGGGTTGTAGGAATTCCCATAAACCAAAATCCGAACAGTTATTGTCCGTGTATCAAAAATATGTATCCGTAGAGGAGTATTTAACAGAACACAGATCCAAAAGTAAATCATTTAGAACATGACGCATTCATATATAAATAATTCTGTACAGGAACATCATGTATGAACAAGTAAAAGTTGCATTAACAGAGTTGTTGTACATGCAACATCAGGACAAAGCAGAACATTGTGTTCTTCTGATGATAGTCTGTTAATATTCTCTAAATACAACATAATTGTCAGTTACTGCTCTTCAGGGGATGGACAACAAATTATTTCTCTGAGTTATTATCTGACTAACAAAACTTGTTTTGGCAGAGTAAAATGGACATGAAGCTCAAAAGACAGAACAACTAAAAAATCCATTTTTGGTTTCGGGTGTCTGGGGAAGAGACATTATCTAAAATAACCTGAGACCATTTAAAATTGCTTCCTCACTTGCCAGACGGATATTAGTATGCAGACAGGTAAACACTTAGGATTAATCTTTAAACTTTAACCGTGTCTGCAGAACTTCACAAAGCTGTCTGCAAGACAGAAACTTTCAAACTTTTATTCAAAGTTGGGTGTTGGTCTGTCTGGCAGCATTTCATTAATCTTCTTAAAGTTTATTTTTACTCTGGTACATGTGTTCATTGATAGAAGATTGTCAAAAAGTTTTTTTACTTTCTTTTGCTGTGCTTAACTCAGTTTTTGCTGTGCTAGAATTCCTTATGAAGATTCTAGACCTTGTATGCAAAAAGAACTCTAACAGGACCATGCAGAGAAAATGTGCATTTTCTTGCGCTATACTTTAAGCATGCATGCTTGACGAATGTGCAGTTGCAATGTTTATGAAATGTTCCTTTCAAAAGTATGTGCATGTATAATGCATTGTATAACTGCCATACTTCCACAGTCATGTTCCTAAGAGTAATTATCTGAATTAGAGCTGCAACTTGCATTGTCTCCACTACTGAACCTATGGACATGTTCACTGTGCTTGCAGCAACGGCCAAATATGACAAAATGAACATCCCCCACATTTGCAACACAGGGACATCAAAACATTCCTGTCTAGGGTAACGAGGCATATATACATGCTTAATTGGGACACTTGATGCATGGATTTTTGCCCACTGCCCATCGCCCACTTAAAAAGCGTGAGAAAACAATTCTTGGGGATATTAGGACGAACAATGACTTAAGTAAAACAAGTGAGACCTCTGTGATCTTGTTTCAAAGCCCAGTACCAGAGTTTAATTGACGATTTGTTAAACACCGGATTGTTCCCTGTATGATTTTAAAATACAATTCGCTGCTTGGCGTTATTTGATGGCTCCAAGCATTCCATTGCATTGTTAAAATTCAAACATTTATAGGACTACTAATAAAGAAAATCCCCAAAAAACGTCAACAGCATTTTAATAAGCATGGACTTTCCATTCTGGCCACCACCACTGGTTCTACATGTCTGGTTTCAATAACGTTCTATAAACACATAAAAACAACAAACTGAGTGTATAAACTAAGATAAAGGTCTGTATAATGCGCGCATGAAGTGCAACAGAAACACTCCAATTTGCCTTAATCAAAAGTGAGTTAAAAGACACTGTTTTGAATGTTGTTCAGAAAAAGAATTGTCAATTGTCAATACACATCAGCTGACCACCACTGGCTGTCTCTCAGACATTGACCGACTCGCATGTTTGTATGGAACTTGTATGAGAGACCCATATGGAATCCGGGTGACTCTGGTTGCTGGAGACTCCAGCGGGCTGTCAGGAAATGACCCACAGGGATCCCTCCAGACTGGTTTATATTGTGCTTGCTCCACAGAGCACTTGATGCCTTTTTTCTTTCTAAACTTAAAAAATGTCCAATCACCAGTGCATTTACACCTGAAGAAAAAGGTGCAGAAAATAGTTGTTTAATGTTACTATTAATGTTACTAAACTATTTTTGTTTAACATTTGTAAAACACTGGTATTTCATTCAGTATTATGTTCAGCTTTTGATCAAAAATATAAACATTATTAAAGTTACAATTATTAAATTATAAAGTTTTTTTGCCCAATCACATATTTTTGTCCAATCGGATGCTCTTTAAAATACTTGTTTATTAAGCTATTTTACTGTGTATTTAAGACCTGTTAAAAAAAAAATTAATGTTAATGTTTTTTTTTTACGAATGTGTATTTTTACTGGAAAACCAGACAAAAATTCTGTTTTTAATTTTAAACTTTTAAACAGTTTTATTTTTTTCTTTTCTTTTTTAGTAAGTAGTAAACAGTAAGTAAACAGTAAGTAAAGTAAGTAAACAAAAATATAACCTTACCATGAGAAGGTAAAGCGAATTTACCTCTGCATGACTATGGTAAAAACATACTCTCATGTTTAATGTCAGCTTTTCTTTAACATTGTTAAAGTGGCTGTCTGCTATTTTTTAAAATAACGTCTGATTGATGATTTCAGCTATAATATACTTTCAACCATGGTCTCTGAGCTGTCACAGATGCTGCCCAGCAGGTAGCAGAAGGTCCCGGGTGCCCATATTCCCTTATGACAAAACAGCCTGTGCCTACAGCTGATTCAGCTGCCCTGAATGAGCCGAGATTTTGATGCCAGCACAGATCTTACCGTACGCACTCTGTCCATACTTGGATCACAGGGTTTAGGGCTAAGATACTTTAATTTCATTAAAGCCAAATGAAGTTTAACAGGGACCACAGTGGAGGGTCTGTTTGTAAATAGTTTAACTTATAAAAAGAATGCTACTGTAAAACCTGTTATTTGGTATGTAAATATGTGTGTTGCATCTTCACTCTGATAAAGAAATTAGTGTAGGAGACAGTGTGTCTGACAGATATCTGTGGGTTTAAATTAAGCCCTGACAAACAAAGAGGTGGTGTTGCTCTCCTTACCAATTAGCCCTGTCTGTACAACTTCCTGGCAAATTAGTTTCCTTCTGGTAAATGAACTTTGCTGGACTCGTGTGTTAGTTTATGTGTGTGTATTCCCAACCTGCTTGTAAATAGCAAGAAATAACAAAATCTATTCTCTTGGGATTCAGTGTGGTACAATTTTTCTTTTAAATCTCAACATTGAATTACACAAGATTAAAAAAACATTTTTAACAAATTTGCTTTTTGTTTTACATTATTAACAGTCACTGACGTTGGAGGCATCTTTAGAAATGACATCATTAACTTTATATACATTAAACATTTACATACAAATACAAAACTAAAACATTTATGGCTGGATCTCTAAAATAAAAAAGACAAACAATATATGGAAAAACAACGCTAAGATCGATATAGTTAAACTTATACAACATAGATAGAATCTTTTGTCTAGGCTTCCACATAAACTGTAAATACAAAAAATAATATCAAGGGTATATTTTTAAACAATGAGATTCTATACAAAAAAATCCATTAATTCCACCAGGTATAAAAAATGATTCATTTGTATAACACTATTTTTGTAACACTGTTCTTTTTTGGCGTATGTGTTGAAGTGGGGAAAAAATATGCATTTACTGTCAAAGCCATTCTGGACAGCTTTGATTGTAAACAGAAGCTGATCTATTGTAACTGCATTTATTAGTGAACATTAGATTACAAATAAATAAAACATGCATGTTTTTTGTTTCTTTTTCACAAAATGTATCACTTTTCATTTACCTTACATAGAGTAACATTGCACGTTATAATAAATAATATTCTTTCAGAAATGACAAAGACGAGAGACTGTTCATTTATCCAGACTATAAATGTATAAATAAGAAGGCAACATTGTATAAATAATCATCTGGAACAATAAGCATCTTCCACGTGGCATGGAAAATAAATATAAGTACACGTATGTACAGTATGAACATGACTCTGTGCTTAACCAAAGTCCTGATGCTGGAGGTGGTTTATCCAGTCAGTAACAGAGATAGATGGCTATAATCCATGTAATCTTCACCCACGTCCTCTTCATCAATCTCTGATAGGGCTATGGAGGAATATAGTAGCTGTTGCATTAGTATAAAACACAACAGTTTGGAGGCACAGAGTCTTACTGCATGACTTTGAAAAGGTTTGTGTATTTTTTTCTCAAAGCATCTATAATGATGCTTTTCAATTCACATGAGGTGGTGGAGTCACATTTTAAAATGGAAGGAGAAGACAGGATGAAGATTGTAGGGGTCTATGCAGGAAAACGAGTAGAAATGGGCCCTCTCTGGAATGGTACCCTTCCTCTGCCTTCTATTAGTGGAGACTATTTCTTGTATTGTATTTTACAAAATAAACAAAAGCAAGCAAAGAAACGTTACCTAATCCCTTCTTATAAACAAAAATAGCATTGAGCTTTTTGGAAATGCAAAATGATTTGTCAATACCACACACAAAGTCGGCTGGTGAAAGATGTTTCTAGTTTGTGGCATTAGTCGATGTTCTAACTAATCATTTTATCGTATAAACATGTTTATAATAAACATAAAATCACAAACAATCACATTTTTTCCACATGAGATTTGTTATGTCCTGCATTTCAATTACCTTCTGCTAACCTTACAACGTTAGCAAGAGCAATGTTATTTTTTAGAAACTTTTTTCCTGTGAAACCCTGTGTTTGACAAATAAGTGATTTTCATTTACTTTTTGCATTAGAAATATTTTAACATAGAATTAGTGGTAAAGATGGTAAGATAATAAACATCATCCCACTGATATGTTAAAAAGGACATAACAAACCTGTGGAAAAAATAATGGAGTCCTTTTACACAAGGCAGGTTGAGATTTTAAAAAGTGTCGATAATAAATTTCTTTTACAAGGGGTGTTATTTTCCTCCTGTCTATCCATATAAAACACAAAGTATACTTTTCAATTATGTGAAACACTTCGTTTTACATAAAGCAGAAATATATTTATTTATTTATAGTATTGCAGCGCTATAATGGCGCCAAGTTCACTCTTTTTTGTCCTTAATGCGCATGCTCAACCATATCACACCATGATCACGAAGCAATTGCCAGACATGAGGCAGAGACAACAACATGATTCACAAAATGAGTACACTCAGCTGGTTTATGTCCCTATGTACTTTCCATAAGATCTGTCATTTCTGTCATTCTAGAAATTTCTGCCTCTATAGCATAGACAGCTTAACCAACACGGAAGAGCAGGATGTTCAGAGCTGTCTCGCATTCCAAACCGGAATTCCTCCAGCAGACTTGGCCTCAACAATTTTTAGTTAAAACCTTGTTCAAGTCTGTAGATTAGCAGAAAACATCTGCACTGTCTTAACCAACGCATCAAAAAGTTTTCGAAAACGCTCAGTGCCATTGAGTTAAAACAAACTGCTTGGCCAGAATGAGTTGCAGGAGGAAGCCAGTACAAGGGTACATACGGTACACGATCTCCGACAACGTTCCATGTGGTGCCTTGTAGGGGCAATGGAAGGGAGTGTGGTTTTCGATGGGGCAAGTAAGGAAATCACGGTTGGGAATGGGAGGTGATGGGTGGTGGATTTTGTGGCCGGATTTTGCATCCTTTACTTACAGTTGCACGAGCCTGAATGTTTGACTTCCAGGACGAAACCCAGAGAGCAGGCAGCCTGTCTCATGGTGCACTCGCTGGGGTAGGTGGTGTTGTCGCTGCCGCAGACACTGTCGCCTGGGCGACTCTCGGGACAAGTTTCCTCGCACACTGAGCAGCGTCCCCGTCCTGTCGTCTTCTCCCAAAGACACTTTCGTCCCTCGCGGCACTTGATGTCTTTGCACGACTTGGCATCTGAGGACAAGAGGTTGGATTGGTGATGGATGAAAGGTGAGATCCATGAGAACGATCCCATTCACAGAGCTATATCTGCCCAATGAATGGCCATTCATTCCCAACAGCACAAAAGTTCCCCTAAACATTTGATGTATGTATGTAAAACCATATCCTTGAGTCCCATTCAGCTATATTATTTTCATGAGAAAAATTGTAATTTTAGTCTCATTTCGCTCTTTTTACTCATTGTGGTTTGAGGAGGTATTAAATAACAGAAAGCAGTAACAGTCAGAGCTAACCATGTGAAACATGAATGTGTTATTGCAACAGAAAACAGAGTAATGGGAACCACATGTTTAAGAGAGTATTGTGCAAGCAGGAGATTTTGTCATATTCTCACCTATGCATTTGCCTTCATAGGCCACTCCAATGGACCTTCCCAGGATGCACGTGGCTCTTCTGAAATGGCAGGCGCTGGCGTACATGATCCCATCATTGCCACATAGGTACTGCTCTGGAGACATCACCTCAGGGCAAAGCCGGTTGCAGGTTACGCAGTAGGCGTTGCTGGTCTGGTCCAGAACGCATGTCGAGCTTCCAGGGCAGCGCACATCATAGCATGACTCTGTAAATATTAAAAACAATCAAAGCTGACGATAATCAAAAGCTTCTGTGAATAATGACTTGATTACGTACTAGGTGACATCAGTGGGAGAGAAAATCTTTTCAGAGGGAAAGCAAGTCATTGCATTTGTATGAAATATTGAAAAGACTGAGCTCTTTTATGACAAAGTACAGTGAGAATTAACTATTGTCTTATATGATATTAGTATCTGCATCTAATCTAAAACACAGTCTGCTTGAAACTTTTACTTACTTGAATAACATGTATTGACAATTTGTGTAAAATAGACCAAAAAATGGGAGGATTTTCAATGGGGATTTAGATGATCATACTTTTGCATTTCCCCTGGTACTGTGCAGTCAGGTCAGGATGTTTCTTGCACTTGGCCCTAAGAAGGGCACACTCATTCCTGTAGGTTTTCCCATCAGAGCCACAAACAGGCCCTTTGAACGTGACATTGGAGCAGTCTGGGGCACACACACACCGGGGCTTATTCCTCTTGTTCATTTTGCACCTTCTTCCGGCACCACAGTCCACATTATCACAGGTCTCTGTTGAATCAATAAAAAAATGCTATGATCATGTGATGAATTTATATATCCAATCATGTTTGTGCTTCAAAGGTTGTGTCTTAGGTTTCTTACACTACAAATCAAATGTCACACTGCCAAAGCAAATAAATAATACTGTTCTTGTTATTTCCCAGCAGGAGGTATTGAATGCTAAGTTAACAAGCTGCAGAGTTGCATTGTGTTTTTCATACCCTTTGTGTTCCATATTTAATCTGCCTAATCTTTCCTGTCAGAAATCTTCACACACTATCAGTCACATGCTTCCAGCTGCCTTCAAATTAAGTTTAACATCTTAAGGATGAGCATCACCAGCTGCTCAAATGATAAGAATGGCAAGGCTTTTTGTTCTTTCTGTTTTTAATCTCGCGTGGTACCTTTGCAAGGTATACAGTTCGGTGCACCACCATTGAAGATCAGCCATCGGAAAAGTGTGTTATTGGGCACATCTTCCTCGGTCCACGCAGTGCCCAGTCTGCCACTCTTGCAGCAGTCCTCCCTGCTCATCCCGGACATGTACAGAACTTGGCATCTTCCATTCTTGCCCTGCTGAAGCCAGCAGTTGCCGGCTGGGAAGAGTCACTCTGTTACCACTTTGATATAAAAAACTGCTCATGCATGCTCATATATTGTTGTATTTATCTAATTAAAGTCAATTAGTGCCAGGCACCTTTCCGGTTCTGAATTAAGCATTGGTTATTGGTATTGGCTGAACCTGGTACAATACCACTTTGGCAAGGTTTTATGGGGACTTTTTAAAGTTGGATTGAAATTTCTAGGCTTCTACACTCTTCTGCCATCTGAAATCACTCAAACTTATTTGAATGTTACATGTGATTGTACACAGCTTTATTGCCATTTGAAAGAAGCCAGGCTAAACCATTTAGACATAATGGCATTATAAGCAATGATTTTCCAATTGTTCCCACAATATGTTAAATTACTATTACTATCATTTCAAGATGGCGTTTTATTTGACAGAAAGGCAAATTGCTTGTAATGATTAGTTACACTTTCAAGGCTAAATTTATTCTTCTTAAAAACAAGTTAACTTGTGATCAGTTTTCCTTTTACGCACGAGTGGTGCCAGTGCGCGCACCATTTAAGCTGATGAAGTCCAGATCAGTTCATGAATGGCTTTACGCTGCACAATATTCTTCGTTCAGACTTTCCAACTTCATGCAGAGAATAAATCTCACTTTACCTTGTACTTTCTGCTGTTCCATCAAGTGCGCAAACCATATGAGTAGCGCGATCACGCCCTGGCGAAGCTGCGGTAACTGTAGCATCCTCGGAAAAAAGTGGAGACGCGTGTTGGGGAGAGACAAAAAACAGGCTGACAGATGTGTTACCGATGCTTTGCACTCAGTGACTGTCATACACTCGGATTCCGTCTCGCTTTTTAAATCTATATGGGGTCTCGAGTTGGATGCCTGTGGTGGGCGGTCTTCATAGTTCATAGGGGGGTGGGGAGAGTATTGTAATAGTTTGCCCACCGAAATATATCAGGTGATATTTGTAAGTCTGAAAACTTTCTCCCCAGGAGCAACATTATGAATTGGGCGCATGTTTGTGGTTTTTCGTGGGATGGATTGGATGAATAATTTGAGAGATTATTTGATTTTAATATGTGGGAAAGGCATTTTTATATTTTTTACAATGTAACTGAAATATTAATCGCACTTTGTTTCAACATGAGGTTAACTATGAGAGTTTGAACATTATCAGACAAAACTTAAAATATTCAGTTACAACCATAGAATAAAAAGTAATTTTAATCTGATGCGTTTAAAATTATATTAAAACCAAAATGTTGGTGTCGTTAAAATATGTATAACAGTAGTGCAATATTGAATTATTTTAGGAACTGCGTATTTTTTTCATTAGCTATTAGCAATATTAAGGAATAATATTAGATAATATGTTTGCATAAACTCTGTTGTGCAGCAAACGTCAAGAAAAATAGGTGCAATATATGCATAACATTACTATGATGTGGGAATGCATATGAACTTTGAGTCCTGCTTTTTGAATAGATCCAGACAGTTTCCATTCAGTTCAGTCAAGACAATAATTGTTCATCTTTTAGATTTTAGACAATGAGTGTTAATCTTTTAAAGTGGCCCATTACAGTGAATTTTGAGGGGTAATAATAAATACAAGGATACGGTCAGTCTAATAATAGTTGAGACAGTTGTTTGGTCCTCCCCGGGGTCAAACTTGTAAATATAGCACAACAAATCCTCCTTCAAAGGAAGCTATCAGGGTGTTGCGTTACAGCCCGTCTGCACTGCGATGCGACGCGACAATCCAGAGCGCCCCATTATAATCAGTGAAGGTGCTGACGACGCGCACTTGCAATACAAATAGCTTCAAAGTGCATTATAATGGCACTGTCCTTGTTTGTCGCCTTGAAGTGTAGCCGTGTATTAAATTAAATTATAATATTAAGCCACAGTCATATGGGACGAATAGTTCATTCTCACGTTACCTTGTCAAAGTCTCAGGTGGAAATAATTGCTTCCTGTCCCTCTATCGGAATATTGGGGGGAAAATACACCAAGCCAGGGACTATTATCACACATTGTTAATAACAAAGAGTTGTGAACAGTCACTCTGGGACATACGTTGCACAGCTGTGGTCTGTGGTAACAGATGTCGCTGGATTGATCGAATACCACACAGAATTTTCTTACTCAACAAAAACAGCAAAAGGCTGTTTAATAAAGACGAAAAAAAGTTATAAAAGTTTTAATAAAGGCAAAAAAGTTATTGGAGGGGTATAATTAATTGCAGGTGTTGATAAATATAATAATCATTAAAAAACTATTTCGTATATATTATTATTGTATTTATGTGCATGTAATTATTACTACCTGAGACTGGTAAATAGCTTCGCTTTACATGTGAATTTGGAGACATCTGCTGGTGGATGGTGGACATGCAGGACAGATGGCTAGAACGGGCACAGCTTTTCAAACTACAAGTATTTCAGAAAGACTTAATAAAGAAAAAAGGACGGTTCATAAAATGTTATTTTAAGCAGTTGAAAGATTGCTTGCGTTTAAAAACAAGCGTGATCTGTTTATTTCCTGGTCACGGGTCAGCTGACCTGAATCAAAACCAATTGGATTTCAGCTCTTAGGAAGAGACGCGGAAAACACGCTGCAACTGTAG
>JAZGTK010003169.1:0-28330 GCA_036877625.1 Ambastaia sidthimunki | reverse complement strand
TCCATTCACAGCTCTCCAAAGCCACACCTTCTCAAAACATGAACACACGCATCATTTGACAGGCCAGTAGGACATCCAATCGTTGCATTTGGACCGTAGGTCCTGCGCCTTTTACAGAAGATATATAAATATATTTAGACCACTTTACTGAAATGACTCAACCAGCCTAACAAGGAATGTTTCTGGAACAAATCGCCTACCCTGCCTGTAAAGCCGAAAGGAAAGAAAGGTCACAGTTGTAAATATTGCATGCATGTGTTTTCCAACTGTGTTGTTAGCTTTGCCTGCGCCCGAGAATGAAATTTGCTTTATTTCTGAAACATTATTTGTATTGCACTCAGAATAAATATCTCGCTGACTACAACACTAATTCTGTTTCCCGCTTAGCAAAATCTATTTTCTACACGGAAAATGTCAGATCTTTACAAATCAAAATATTGCAACCAGAGTTTCCGTTATTGCGATACGGCTGCATGTTTGCTTCAGATCAGTCATATCATTTCATGCGCTGGATGGGGATGAAAAGTTAGTTAACTTTAACCGTTTGAAAGTGCACTTAATACACTAATTGAATGTTTAGTAGATAAAACAAGCAGTTTTGATTTCACAGATTAAATTAGCCAGAGAGTTTGACTGTTAGACACAATAAACAGATTCTTTATAAATCATTTATTTTGCTCGTGGTCACAATCTATTTCTCAGACAAATGTAATATATTTAATTTAGAAGCAACAGAAGCTTTGGCCATGTCTCCATTCATGAATGTTAATGCTTCTGATGATACATCAGACAGGTCACACACTCAAGGGTAAAGTGTGGTGATTAGATTAACATGTGCATAAACAGATTATGATTCAACATGAATATCAATTTATCAGACATGTTTTCCTGAACCGTCTCAAATATGAGCCATAAGAACCGACATCAGCTGCGTATCATCTCATATTCACCAGCAAACATGATCTTTTTCATCATTGCTTTACATCATTATCCTGCAGGACTTGAAATCTATCTCATTGTTATGAATTGTGTCCGAATTTATTGGGGCAAAACAATCGTTCAGTTATGATGTGACAACGTTAGAAGCGGCTAATGCTAAAGCTGTAATCTGTAACTTTTTTGGGTTAAGAATGAACAAAAATCAGTTATTGAGCAAATACATGACAGATCAGTGTTCAACACAAACTTCTTACTTTACCCAGATTCACAACAGTAAGTTTATAATATTGATTCATAATTTGAGATGTGAGGTCTGATTTTCTAGGAAATGCCAGTTTGGCTTAATTTGACTTCAACATACGTAATGAAAAGTATGTTAAATAACCTGCAATTTTCTGTTTTAAACAGAGATGGCGGTAGAGAGTCAAAAGTTACAGATTGCAGCTTTAACAGAACATCCCAAAAGAAAAACATTGATATTAGATTATAATCAAATTAATCTTTTTACATAAACGTAAGACTTATCTGTGTTTTAATCTTATGTAATGCTTAATTTTTAGTTAAACATCTAATGATGTTCTGTGTGTTCCTGCAAATAACATGACAGTATGTCAGCACAGAACATAGAACACAGAACACAGAACAGCACAGAACACAGAACAGTATCACAGCACCATTAAACAGAGTAAAAAGACACGTCAGAATTTCTTCCTCAGATATTGATTTTAACGGCTCCACAGAAACAGGATCTAAATGTGATTCGGGGGGATTGATTAAACAGCCCCTCCACCCGTTTCCTATGTTCTTTATTGGTTTTTACTGTGAGAGTAAATTAAATGTATGGATTTGCTTAAACAGCCCTCATATACTGGATCAAACAAAGTCCAATCAAATTAGTCAATTATATCTTTAAAGAGACGTACAGAAAAAGCAGTAAGAACCAGTGTAATCCATAAAACGATAAATATTTCCAGGTGTGCTGAGGTACTGTAGCTTTCCATCCTCTGTTTGCTCACAGTGATTCTTACTGTAATTTAAAAACTTACACATTTCATTCAAAAGACATGACAAACATTTAGCTTATAATGATCATCAACAATTATGATCTATAATAATCATCAGCTTACTGGTTACTGTATGTTACTGTAATATGTTCTCAAGACATGTTTGAAAAATATTGTGGCGTAACAATACATATGAATGTCAATTTTAAAAGTTACGGAGTCATTTTTCTGCATATATTGTTAAATTGCATTCAGTTCTTATGCCATATGGATTCAACAATCTGAGGAACTGTGTGATGCTCTTTTATTTTCCTGTGTCGTACCGGCTGAGAAAACAGAACTGACCTCTGTTTCTCTGATTAGTCTTGCATCTGTTGTTTTTCTGTCTCTTTTTTTGAACACAAACACTGTGGGTAGACTCGAGGACAGAGTTACTTTTTGTGGCAAACAGTGCATAAAATTACACTCTTTAGGGACTCACAACCATAATATACAGACATTGTAACATGGAGCAACAAGACCAGAGACTCGTTGACTAAGACAGTTTAGTTAGTTGTTTAATATGGTTATAGTTCAATGTCCGTGCGGTTAAACTGAGGTAGACATCTAATCTAACCCATTAATAACAAAACACACACGTTGACCATAACAGCATATTTCTTAATCAACAGTTGTGTTTCATTAAACACAAAACCACCAGTCACTAATTAACTTAATCAAGTATCTAAACATTCTGATTACATCCAATGTGATTAAAGCTCAGTTTAAATCTTACCTTCCTCGTTAACTTGACTCATAATTCTAAATGTGATTAAGTTTAAGATTAAGTCTGTTTTAATTAGTTTAATTCAGTTCATATATGATGAAATCTTAGTTGTTACTCAGTTGTGCTAGTAACTGTTCATTCTACACCACGACAATTACTTTCAACATAAACACAACAGGGTGACAGTGACCCTGTGCACAAGCCAACTAAAAATTCATTCAGGTGTGGAGGAGCCAGACTGACACACAGCCAGAACACAAACCCATTTATCAACGATAAGATAAACTGGAACAGGAAGGTCATCCCCAAACCGCTGAAACAAAGCAGTGAGTGCAGACTTCTCTAAAACCTCACCGTGCATCATAGAAAGTATTTTACAATACATTACAGTATCTGACAAGCAGTTTCAACATGTGACCACACTTCAGTACACAAATATGAATGAACCTTTAATGCATCTATAAAACGTGTTAAAATAGTTTTAAAGCTCTATGGTCTTTATGGCAAAGATGTGTTTTAATGTTTCCTTGAGATTATTTAAGCATATTTACTGTATCTTTTGTGACACAGAAATTGTTCAATGTCAGTCCAGATGTGTTAAAAATACTGATAAATTATTAAAGATTCAAATTTAAAACGACACTTGCACTGTTGTTTATTAATCTCATGATCCTTCAAACTATTTATTACAGCTTATTAAAAAACTTTCCCAAGCGAATTCCATATACAAATTCTGCTCATTTTTAGAGAGACTGTAATATGTTCATTTACAGATAAAGCTGCAAGTGTGACACTGTGTCTGTGCTGGAGTTTGTAACGCCAGAGTCTGAAACGGGCAGAAAATAATTCATGTAAATTATTGCATATCAAACATGTGTAAAACCCGTATAAAGCGGAAATCCTGCAGGACTGCTCGGCACCAAATCCCTGATAAGACGGAAGAGGCTGTAAGATGTGAGTTTTCCTATAATCCCAAACGGTTCCTTGTGTTATCCAACATAAAATAACTAAATGAAGCACATGCAACAGTTTAGCAATTAAGCCATAATCCAAGAAGAGTTCAATGCAAATATAGCTCCACAATAACTCCAATGCCACTATTTGATTAGACATATATTTTAGGACTTTATACATTCGCCGTTCTTTATTAAATAATAATGAATATGCATAAAAAGCTTCATTTTATACATCAAAAGTTTGAAAGATTCTTAAAACTAAGTTACAGTAACACCAGGAGTTTGATCTTATCTGTTTTCTCGTTCTTTTGGTTGGACAGAAAGTTGTTCGTAAAATCTGACGTTTGGTTTGCAGTGTCACAGGTTGTTTGAACAGGAAGTTAAAAGCACTAATGCTCAATTTTCTCAACAGCTCTCAGTGAACAGCCGAACAGATGCAGTTCATTACGCTCGAGTTTAATTGTCACAGAGATGAAGTCTAATTGCAGTTCTGCTGCTTCATCATGATGGAAACAGGATGTCTGTGAAATTAGTTTGCTATTAATTCCTACTAGATATTCCGATGACTAAACCCAGATTCTGGGAAAAAGTCTTTTAATGACCTTAATTAATCGCATTACTGAAGTTTCATTAGTCAGTTTAAAAATGGCTGGAGGCAAAAGAGCACAAACACAGACCGGCCAAACACACTTATTTACACTCTCATTATTCTCTATATTAATACATCAATATTTTTTGTAACATTATCTTAAAGACGTTTGATAAGATGATTGTCACACGTGGTCATTAATTATGTAAATTGCCACTCTTATGTTTTGCTTGAATTTGCTGCTTTTCTGTAGAGCCATGAATGTTTTAGAGGACTTATTAAACTCCTTCCTAACGTTTCTTAAATTTCTCACAAAATATTTAATGGCAGTATATTGAATCAAATTTTCTATCACAAACATGACATGAAAATAATGAATCCAGATAATAATGAAATCTTTCAAAAACATTTTAGTGTTTTCATAAATCTTTTTAAAGGTATCAGTATGACAAATACACAAGTATTATATAAGTAGGTGTGATATATAAAAAATACATTATTTATCTTACACATTAATGATACCAATAATAACCTTTTATCTGTTAAAGATCACATACATAAATATTGGACTCCAGTATTGATCAGGGCTTTAAAGCTCATTATATGATCACCATGAACACTCACCATGAACTGTAATAAAACTAATAATGTGGCATCAGATTTCAGGTTTTCTGCACCAGACTGATCATGTATTACTTCAGAAAACCTCCCAACCTCTCGCCATCTCTGTATAAAACATAAAAATGCAGGTTAGACTCGTATGGAAAATCAGACCTGACAGCTGAAAATAGAAATCAATATTATAAACTTACCATTGTGTATCAGGGTCAAGTAATGAGACAGTTTTGAACACTAAACATTTGGCAGTTAATGAACACAGAGGCCATTCCAGACCTCTGCTTTCTCTCTGATAAGATCACTGCTCAGGGTAAAATCATTTACCTCATTATGTGGGATAATTCCATTGCACTCCGCTGTGTCTTTTATTTGCCCCTGTGCTGTCACTCCTGTCACTTGTATTATCCCGCACCTAAAAAACGGCCAGAGGCGAGAGCTGATCAGATTTGGTGCGGCCACAAGCCCTTTTATTTACCACAGAACAAATATCACAACTTAATTAAACAAGAACTGTCCTTAAAGCTACAGCGAAACATTTCCATCGTAGAGAAGCAACACCATGACTGATGCTTCCACAGCTGTTAACGTAAATCAAAAAACATTCTTGCAGTCATTTGTTTAATGTTATATATCATAAATACCACAAACGCTCTTAAGTTGTTTGTGAAATGTTTTAAAAATGTTACAGAATAAAAATTATTGAATAACGTTCTTCTAACCAATTTTTTTGAATATTCCCAGAACATTGAAAACAAAATTTTTTAATGTTATTTAATGTAAACATTAGGGAAACGTTCTTACAACCTGCAATTGTTAGCTGGGTGAACCCCACACACACACACACACATACACACACAAAATCTAGCAAATTTTAACCTCCCTGATATTGATACGATGATTAATGGAAACACATGTACAGTCTACATTCAATGTTCAGTGTCATTATGTGGAAATCGCTCTAATAAATGATGACTATGATTAATGTGTTAATATTAAGTGTGTCGCGTTTCCTAAATCAATCACACAACATCATCCCTCAACGCCTGAACAGAACACAAACAACAACCTTGTTGTGCTCTGTAGCATCAAACTGGAATAAAAAAGGACCCACAGGTTGATCAAAACTTACTGCTAGATCTTTCATCCATCACCTCACACCTTTCAGCATTTACAGGACAGACGGGACTGTTACTAACAATGAACAGAAATGTGATGACTGTGATTAGCTGTGATTAGCTTGTCCGTTTAATATGTTATGGCAGGTGCTAATGAAGGAGAGGTGACAAGTTATGATTAATTTTTGTCCTCAGCTCTGCCAATAATTTTATCTGAATGTTCATGTGACACATTAACATAACGTAATTGAAACGCTATCTGACAGGTGTCTACAGTGACTGGTGAATTCTCACACCATCATTTTTTAAATCTTTATTAATTCATTTAAACACATTTTAAAAAGCTGCTCTCGGGATGTTATATAATTATACCATTTTCAACTTTTTCTGCTTATTTAACAATAACGCACTCGAGGCTTCACCATGCAGTCTGCATCTGGTTGCTATGCAACGATTAATTAGCCAATCAGCATGAAGCAACAGAACTGACATTTCCTGGGAAATCTGACCTGACAGCTCAAGTTAAAAATCATTATTATAAACTTACTGTTGTGAATCAGGGTAAAGTTTTGAACACTGATCTGTCATATACTTGCACAATAACTGATTTTTGTTTATTTTTAACCCAAAAAAGTTACAGATCACAGCTTTCACTTTCTGTGCCTGTCGCAGCCGGATATAAAGAAACGTTCAGAGGCAGGTTTGCAGTGGAGAGCGCTGGCCTGTGGCAATTTAGTCTCCAAATGCCACTTTAGGCACCAGCGAGATGTTTCAAATACTTCAAATCCCCCGTGTGTGTGTTCTGTTTCTCATACTTCACATGAACATCTTTACTGATCCTCACATACTCACTGGAGTCAGTGCATACGCTGGTCTCATCTTTCTCTCTGCTGTTTCATCAAAACAGACACAAATACGGCCCAGTAAATGGCATTTCACTGCAGCTGGACAGCAATTTCATCTGATCCTCCACAATGTTTGGTAACTATCGCTCAAAAATAATCACTGTAAAAAAACAACAAAGCAAAAATGACAGAAGAAACTACAGGAGAGGAAAATTGAATCAAAATAATGAGTTTCTTTGTGACTTCGAAATAGTTAAAAAATCTCATTTGCGCTAAAAATGAATTGCTTTGCGACTTTGACATCATTAAATAATCTAATTTTTAATAAAAAACATGTAATAGATCACCATGTGGCCTTTCTCTTTTAGTCTTGCCGGGGTGGAAATCTGATGAACACACTAATGCAGGTTATTTTATCATTCTAATCGCCATCCGTAATAACAGCTGATTCTTGGAGACTGAAATAATACGTGATTATGTCATAATATGTGATTTGCCTGAATCAGCGTGTAAGCCATTCAGGCAAAGCCAATACAGTCTAATTTAATACATAACTATGACTGTTAGCCTGCAGGAAATAAAAGGTCATTATGTGACTTACCAGAACCAAATCATATAACTCATCAGCTGCTTATGTGTGCCAGACCCTTTAAATGAATCTCACAAACATGAATCCACAGGAATCTTCTGTTTTCTGCAGGAAATGCTGTAAGTCATCAGTCAAACGGAGGTCAAACTCATTTTACATTTGTGCTTGTTAAATTCAGAACACTATCACTGTCCACACTGAATATACTGATTTCACCCGATTCACATCTTCATTTACACATTATGTGAACTAAACCTAATTTTGCCAAATCCCAGCTAACAACGTTCTCAGAATGTTGGTCAACATTGGCCAAGCTCTCTCAAAGTTCTCAAAAACGTTCTTGTGGCAACTTTTTTAAAAGTTATATATCATATATATCAAAAGCGTTATTCTCAAGTAGTTAGTGGAATGTTTTAAAAACATTACAGAATTCAAAAATGTTTAAATAACGTTCATACCACCAAGCAATAATGTTAATACAATGTCTAAAAAAACTGGACGGTTTGGACGTTTTTAACTTTTAAAATGACATTTGTGTTACTTAATGAAAACAAACATTAGGGAAACGTTCTTACAACCGAAAATTGGTCGCTCTTCCTTCACCTCCAGAATGGCACAGAATTCATGCAGACATTGATGGATGAAAGCCATTGTTCGTAAAGCGTTTCCTGTCCACATACGTCTCAACAAGTTGTGTGTTTTTACTATCTTGTTGGCCCAGAGAGCTCTGCTACTGGTCAGACGGGACACTTCTGTTTATCATGGTTATTGATTTGAGAAAGATAAGGTCAGCGTATTCTTTAATTGAATGAGACGATGTTTTGTCAGGGCAAAATGGAACCAGGAGCCTCGAACCAGGAGATTTCTCATTATATTGTGGTAAAGAGGCAACTCAACAATATTAGCCATATTGTGTCCTGCTACACAGTCCATCAAACAAAAGATCGTTGTGACTGACGCTGCAAACAAAACTGGCAAAACTAAACGAAACAAAACCTGTTGCAAAACATGCTAGATGTAACAAACCATTTTTCTGGAAACATTCCTACAACCTATAAGGGTTAGCTGCTTAATCTAATATTTGTTTCTTGTAATCTGTTCTGTTCTATGAAAAAGCTGTACTGTAGTTTCAAAAAAACATGAGAAACATGGTAAAAAAAGTCAAAAGCAGCTGAATACTGATACAGGTAAGAAGAGCGCAAGATTTTCCACCCACTCGCCACAGGAAATGCAATTAGCTTGACTCCACAGTCTCAGAGATGGTTGTGAAAGGTGTGGTAAGATTAATAAAGGTTATATGGGTTAGCCGTGGCTGCTGAGATCTGATTGGACGGGAGCAGATTCTGAGGGCGTGTAGTGAAAGTGATACTGATTACTGAATGGCTGTCATTATGCCGTTAGCTGCTGCCTGAGATAGAGAAGCTGTTATTGGCGTATTGTAAGACTATTTAAATTCCTTCCCTGAATAGTCTGCATCAATAGCTGAAATTCATTTTCCATACCGTATCCATAGGGTCACTTCTGTTCCCATGGCGATGGGAACGTTCAGAGCTGTATGCAAATGAAGGGAAATTCAGCCCCACGTATGTATTAAGGTTATTTTAAATTACATACAGAATTATTTTATACTCAGTATTCTTTATTATATAGTTGTTTTGGGTTATGTTAGGAATAAATTGTTTTGTGATTCAGAAATGTTACAGTTAGTTCTTAAATTATTAATGATAATCTTTATTAAAAACAGACTGCACGTCATTTTAAAGGCAAATTTCAATTAAAAGACAGTGTTCAGAAACACAGAACTAATCCAACAGTTTAAACACGATAGTGTGAGGGAGGCAAACAATGCAAAACAGGTCAACTATAACTAGTATTACTGATAAAAATGACTAATAATAACAACTGACTTTCTTAGAGCATCCACAACAAAACCGCAACATTCATCTTTTGTAAACTAATGACGCTTATGTTACCGACTGAACACTGTATTCTCAACTCAGCTAACTAGCTGCTCTGTGTAGCTCCAATCCTTCCTGTCGGTGAGCTTTCTGATAAATATGCATTTCTGCGCTTAAGTCTGGTGTGTGGTGTGTGGTGTGGGATCTGGGCAGGTAGTGCGGTGGGATGTTTTGAATCCTACAGATTTCCAGGATCTCTGTGTAATATTGAATCAGGCTGCTCGGTGGGAGGGAGTTTGAACAGAATTGAATTCTCGCTCCGATCAATCGCAAGGTTGCCGTTTCTAACTGGATTTACCCAAAGCTTTTCTTCACAGTATTGATCTATCTTTTAAACATCCTCAGAGGCTGCAGAGAATTAGCAAGTTCAGTGAGATGTCACCACTGCTGTCAGGCTTTAACAAAAACACTTATCAGTTCAAGACGAATCATAATCGGCGCATTTAACTTACTGTAAATGTCGTGAAAATGGTCCATTAAAGCATTTAGAGGCAATAAAACCGTTTATTCGATTGTCAGGCTGACAAAATTGCTGCTATGCTTGAAACAACAGTTTTTTTTTTCCCACCAATGTCTCAAACTGTTTAAGATACCAACGTCTGAAATGAAAACTCACATAACGTTCAGATAATGACATCAAAAGCCGCGGCGAGGGACTTACAAACTCCACACGATAAAAGCAGAACTTAACCATCTGTGATCAAAACAGTCCAAAATACTTCAGACATCACAGACTGTAATGAATTGCAATAATGATTTATTCTTTTGCTGCCATTTCTCTATGCATGTAATTGTGAGAATTATATGTTAAGTGGAGCTGATATGTGAACTATTACTAAGTGGCGTTTGTGTACATTTCAATACATCAATACATCTCAGCATTTCCAACCTTTACCTATTAAAATGTAATTATCTGAGTGGACATAACAGTAGTGGTTGCTATGGAGACAGAACATTAGTAAGTCTTTATAGATCTTAACCAAAAAGCTGATCCAAGGTCACAGCTTTGAAATTCCTCCTGAAATCTGGGCACTTAATTTCTAGTTGCCTCATAAACAAGAAAAAAGCTCACGTGACTCTATGAAAACACAACTATCATCATCTGAGTATTACAGCGGACATAAAGCAGAGGTTGCGTGAACTGTAGCACACGGGAAAATGATCTAATGTATATTTATTAAAGCAGTAAGTCACACAAGCCTGTGTATTACGGCGATCTTACCACTGCGGCTGTTTTTGAGCATGAAAAGCCTTCAGGATGTTAAAAATCTCTTCTAGTCTTCACATTTGACCATTTTGGAAAAAATAAGACCCGCAAAAATGAAAAGTGAATGTATTTTTCAGGAGTTTCACAACACACAGCAGGGTTTCATAAGGTCTGCTTTTCAACGGCAGGCGTTACAGGGGTGAAAGGTCACAGATACCTGCAGGGTCCCTCCAAACGTCTCCATCTCTCCACTGTTCAAAACTGCAACACAGCAACAATGTGAATTGTGCACAGGCTGAAAAATCTTTTTTCAACCTTTTTGTGGTCTTGGTAAAAGTAATCGCTTTACCATTTAATAACAAATATCACAGAAGTAACATTTTTAATGTTTCATTAACATTTTGGCACAAACACACACTGCCTACACTAACAGCTTATTCAACAATTCAGAAGAAAGAGAGTGTCTGAGCAAAAAGATCAGAACCAGCCGTGTCTGTTTAGGTTGTATGCTACCCTAACGTTTCCATTAAGTAACAAAACATTGTGAGAACTATGAGAGAACTTTAGCCAACGTCCTGAGAACGTTCCATGCAGTCTTGCACTAATGTTTAGTCTGACAATCTGTCTTTCATGAGCTCCTGACCTAAATCATAATAGGACAAAATTCAAAACCATTTTACCAGATGAAATGTTCCAACACAAATCTGGATGCATATTTGAATTAATCTGGCTTTGACTGTATCGTCTGTTCTGTAAATATGCACACATTAAAATGCAAATAACATTTTATCCTGTTATGTATTCGGAAATGAAAATATAATGAATATCTGTCAGCTTACAGTTTTCAATTTTAAGTGAGATCTGAACGTGGCCGTGAATCAGATCATGTTGCTGCTGTTTATTTGCAACAGGACATGTCACAGTAAATTCAGACTGCAGTGTTTTGCATGTTATTGCATGCGACATGCTGGTGCAGAGAATCCTTTTTACAGACCTAGAGGACAGCATGTGACATGCAGACAATGTGGCTCTCTGTACTAGAGGAACAGGTCGCAAATCTGCAATTTCCTTTAGTGGTCTTTGAATTTATTTGACTGATTTCTCAGGAAATGTGAAACTGCAGTTTGAATGTATTCAGAAAACTGTCAAAACTCTCTTTATTGACAAACTGTGAATTTTAATGTAGTAGGTTGCTTGCCAAGAAACAAAAGGGACATCAAACACACAACAGGGCCAATTTTTGCAGAAAGATTCAGATTATGTTCCAGATTTGTTCACACAACCTTTGCAGCAAGCTTTAAACTCACCACAAGTTCAAAACTTTAATTTTAAGGCCTGTTTTTTGGATATAAAGTGATTATACTTCCCTTACATGCCCAATAAAACTGAACATCGGGTGAAATAAAACGCAATCCATTTTCATTTAGGAACTTCTTGAGTGTTTTTCTGCTACATTTAACAACTAACCGACCGTCAGACTTATATTGTAAAATGACAATTATAAAGGGCCACATCTGATCCTAACAGCAAGTGCCTCAAGAAGCAAAGATACGATGCTATGAAATAAATGAGACATATAGTCCGTTTAAATTATATTTGTTTATATAGAGAAAACCAACCTAGTAAGTGTTTACTTGAAAACAGCTTTAAACATAAATGAGGTTTTTTGTCCAAACTTTTGGAGAGCCATACGGGTCTCCACTTAATATTACAAGCTGGATGTCACGGTGGCACTTGTGAGCATTGAGCACAGGTGGAGATTAGAGACTTCACTCACACGCATAACATGAATCACAGCTGACAGCTTGTAAGGTCGTTTCTACAGTGCTGTGCAAAAAAACCACCTGTATACATTAAACATGAGGAGTTCTCACCTGCGCAACAGTATTACAACAGAAAACACGCAGACACTGTTTCCCCCTCCGGCTCCAATGCACTGATCATATCCTGCAGTCCCCAAATGTTCTCTGACATCTAGAAATATATATACAACAGTACAGAGAACACAGCAAAACCTTACATTAACATTTCAGGAGATACAGTAACTCAACAGCAGACAGTTTCTCAACATATGTACCGTATATATGCCTGCTTGATAACACGTATGTATATACAGGCTACCTTTCCTTTTTACATAGGGTACGTTTGATATAGTGTAAACACATTTGAAATTCACACATGTGAGAAAGAGACAAAGATACTTTTAGCAGGTGAAAGTCGCTATTGAAATCTGATTCTAATCTAAATAGGAGCTGTGACGTTAGTTTGAATATTTAAAGCAAGCAGGTGGATTTATTGTTCTCAGCAACGGCCGTTTGCTAATGAGAGAAAGAGAACATTGTGGATATTCAAGCATAAACTCATGAACTGAAGAATGTTACGCTGAGATCACTGAAGCATTCAGAGCTACTCCAGTGAAAACATCTCAGATAAGATGAAATTATTTCAAGCTAATGTTCATTCCTACTTACTGGATGTCATTATGGCTCGGTCCAGAAATCAGAGGACATCAGATGCCCACCAACAAAATCTCCGACTGACGTAGCACTGAAAAACATTCTGCATTACAAACCAGATTTAAAAATCATTTAAAAGTAATGCAGCCCAAAAACTGTTACATTCAATCAGATCATTTAAAACTGGATGGAGCTAAAAGCCTCTAACATCTTTATTGTAAATAAAAAACCTCTGACGCTGTCAAACAGAGGGAAATTTAGACATAAATTTGATGGGAAATGAACTTCAGTGAATCATGACACTTAGAGGGGGTTCTGAACGGTTGTGCAACATTTTTACCCTTTTAATGAACTTAAAAAAGCGCACACACACCTATCAAATGCACAAAGACTGCAGGAAGACATCCTGGGGTGTGTTTCTCAAACTGATGTGGGACACTTGTTAGTGTGTTTTACATAGTGGCCAACTGACACATCCTACATCATGAGGCAGTTCAGCTCGGTTTTTAAAAACACTAACAAATTAGAATAATTATCAAAAAAACAACCTTTGGGCTTCGACATACAGTGATCTAAAAAATAAACTGGTGATATTAACAAATTCTTGCATAATTTGGCTAAAATGCAACCTTGTATCTTCAGGCTGTCCCTATAGATGTTATAGCTGAATGCACAACCTTATATCTATACTGTGCTTGTCATAAAGGCATTAAATATTCTGCTGTAGTGTAGGACAGGAATGCAGTAGTTCTGTCTGTGTGTCTGATGTCAAATCTGCTGTATGCCGAAACATTCGCATGCAGACAGCGCAGTCGGGTCTGATGCCATTAGCTGTTTGCTTAAGAAAGGTCACAGCTCTGGTGAAGGACACAAGCCTTCATCCTAAGTGTAGATAAAGATGCATTTCAGATAAAAACACTGGATTTCCACTGCAGCGAGACTTTAGGACAGAGAACCGTTTTCTTCATCAAAATGACTCAAAAATATTCCATTACCGTCCTGCTGGAGGAGGCTAAAGCCTCTGCGGATTAATGGAGGTGATTGCATACTGCATACACGCATTCACTCATTCACCCTATAGCACAGCTGACAAAAGCAATTTTTGGCCTGGCTGGTCTGATCTGCTTCACTTGTTCTCAATGTGACATTAATAAAGAGCAGCGTTACATTTAATCTTCTGATATTAACTGCATCTCTGTCTCATTCTAACCGATTCTAAAGCACATTCACAAAAACAAACAATTTCTTCTCCACTGACAAATTGTTTTTCTTGTTTTAATTGTGTTCGATTTCTCTGAGAACAAGAATTAATATCGACTGTTGTTTTGCTTCTCAAGTAAATGTATCTTCAGGATTTTTACTATAAAACAAGACAAAAATTGGGCATAAAAATACTTTTTCTAGCGTATCAGTCGTATCTGATGTAGAAACAATTAAAAATGAAGAACAGAAGACTTTTATCTGTGACGGTTTTGACAGAATGTTGATAAATTTGTTGACATGAAGTAAATAATAATCATAAATGAATCTCACGCTGGCTGCAACATGATTGATAATATAATGACCATCTCGACAGTCCTCATTAAAGATGCAGTAAAACTTGGTTGTAGTTAGTGGAGCAAAAAACAGACATAAGCAACATAATGGAGGTCTTTATAACCTATTAGTTTTTATATTGTTTGACAAATACAAGTGTCACAGGAAAAATGCCTCTAGTAAGGCAGTTCAAACAGAAATCGGAAGCGTGTTGCACTATTACAGGGAAAACCAACAACTTTCATATCTAGCTGGGCAGACATGTTTCATGTGGTGAGATCAGACAGCTGGTGAAGACAGCTGGCTGGGATGTACAGCCTGATAATGGAATGCAGATAATGGGGGGCCAGGCATGGTGGGCAGATGAGTCTCTGGAGGCTATATATAGATCAGGCGGCAAGGTTTAAAAAAATATACCACACACAAACACACATTTACATAACACGGATAACAAGGGGAAGAAACGATCGAGTTACATCTTAAACACTTAAAAACAAACTCTTGCTGAGTGCAGTTTAAAGTGATAGTTTACCCAAAAATGAAAATTCTTCCATCATTTTCTCACCCTCAAACCTGTATGACTTTTTGCTTCTGAGGAACACAAAAGATATATCAAGTATGTTGGTAACCACTGAGACATTTCTAAAAATATTCCACAGAAGATAAACAAAATCAAACAGGTTTGGAATGACATGAGGGAGAGTAAATCATGGAATAAATGATTTTTGTGTTTGATGTTGTTGCTCATGACTTACATCTACTGTACAGCTGCTTTATTTAGTTTTTGGAGCTTGGACCTGTCCAGTATTTCTCTCTTACACCCACAACCTGAAGAGACAATGATCAGCCTCTGAGCCTCACAAAACATCTGAGAATGTTTTCAGGGTCAAACAGAGGATACAGAGGAAAAAGTTTTAATCTTCCAATATAAAGCTTTGGTTAAGATTAAATCAAAGAGATTCCTGACGATTCTAATACATATTTATATTAATAAATACAGATATTAGGTTGTAGTTTATGAGATCTGAAGACTAAGTGCACATTTTATTTTATGAATGACAAATAGACTTAAGTTTCAAGGTACTGTAGCTCTCTAAGATTCAATACAAAGGCAGGAAATGGCTTCTTTCAAAATTCAATCAGACTTGAGGACATCAGAGAAACCACTTTTCTCAGCTCTGGTGTTTTCATGTGAGATTTGTAAGAATCAGTTTAGTCACATGACCTGCTCCTCACTGCTCATGGCATGAATATTAGACTGTTTAATGGCCTCAAAAACCCGTCATACATAATGCATGTCAAACATCCTGTGATGCGATCAGACTTCATTAAACACTGTGACAGGTGGCACCAGGTCAGATTTTAGATTCTGGTCATTTTACAAACTGTCAAATTCTGAAAGAAATGAGGGGACGGTACAGTAATAAAGTCACTGATTGCTTAAGCGAGCTGACAACAGTCTAAGCAAATAACTTCTTGAAGGTAAAGTTCACAAGTGCTACAGTTACATGTCCAACAGAAAGTCACGGGTTTGTGGCAACATGAGGACCAGAAAGTAACACAATATTCATTTTGGATGAACTATTTATCTAGCGTGTGTGTTTTGATAGAAATGTTGCTTTATATGTTAATTATAAAGAAACAGTTGGAATCATGCCTCTGGCTTATTACCATTGTGGAGCGCTGGCTGTATTATATTTAAATACATTATATATAGTGTTTTTTCACAGACGTTTCACATCACTTAACAGAGAAGCAAAACTTTGCCACTGTCTCACTTACTTCCCCACAATAAACTTGGTATAACAGCTACACATTATATTAAATCTAATTCAACTGGCTATAAAAATAACCCAATATTTGAGTGTCTTTCTCCGTCACCAATTTCAAGTGTCACAATCAAGTTACTCCAATGAAACTAAATGGCTCAGATGAACATGAAGAATCTTATTTACTGTGTACGGCTGCAAATTTGAAAAGGTTATTTTAATATTGGCTAGAATGAGGCATTATAATATAATCCTTATTAAATCCTGCTTTGCTCTTTGCTGAAGCTGGAGGATCAACATCCATCTTCCACTGTTAGTGTCAGGACACGTCTTGTTATTTTCCAGTTTGTCGACGGCTTCTGCATTTTCATGAGACGCTACACTAAGACCACTGGATGACAATACTGCTCGTTTTACTCGACAGCAGAACGAAGTCCTTTGTCATCGAGACAGATAATTAAGTGTGTGAACACATTTTTAGTTACTTATCTCCTCCACCAAGTGCATCTGAAAAGCTTTAGTTTTCCGAGGCCACTTCCGAGGCAGCGATTCCCTTTGGAATTAAACAGACAAGATTATTAATGTCCACGTTTAAATAATAACGCTTTGTTTTATTGACGACATTCTTTATCTATAAACAACAGTTCATATACAAAACTTGTGGCTTGCGTAACATTGCACATTTTCCAAGTTCACAGCTTTACCAAAAAAGACCCTTAAAAAGACGGATTAAGCACAGAAAGTCTCATGGAAACATCGGAAAATCAAAATTCCATTTTTATTCCCTTCGCACAATTACTGTGTTTTGGCTTTGAATGCCAGAGCTGTAAAACCACAAATAACTTACAATAAATTCCAGCTTTGTGAAGACGAAGGCAGTACTTTGAGGAATTTAGTTCATATCTGTATTCAGTTAGCCACCACTGTTTCTGTGTCAATACGGTTTGTCCATATTTAGCCCACGCTGCCACCGTTCCGACGCCTGTTACAGCTCACAAACGAGAGAACATAAATAACTAATGCGTTTTTTTCAAAGCACACATTTCAAAGCACATACAAGAGGCAACAGTCAGACCTTTTCAAGGCCGATAATTGGCAATCACAGTCCGTGACTCACCTTCCAGCTTCACTGAGATTCCGTTTCAAAGTTAAACTTTCTTCTATCTTGTATTTCCGTGGGTTCCACCTACAGCATATAAAGATAGTTACGTGTAATGGACTGGTATAAATAAAGGTGTATGTTAAAAGCCATGTTCTGGGTTGGAAATGGCTGAACCTTTTCATGTGTGGCCTCTCTTAGAACATTGTTTTCGCTCAGACAGGCATTCATGCACTTACCTGCTAAATCTAACCATTTGCGTCCAGTGACACGATGGTCCGGGCTGAGGCTTCCAACAAAGCAGCGGAAGAGTTGACAGAGATGAGGTCGGGAGGATTTGCCCTCACACACAATGTCATGATGATGCATGTCGCTCTGATTGACAAGCCAGCTTTGCTCAAAGAGCGTTTTCACTCGTAACCTTATCTGCTATAAGAGCTGCCTGCTTTTCACTCTCACACACAACTGTGTCGTCGTCTATTCTACAAACAATATCAACGGATCAATAAAATCTAGAAATTTACTTTCATATATAAAATGTATGTCTGGTACAAAAACTCATCTCATGGCAACTCGGAACAATTTTACGTTTTATGGTTTTGATGGCTAATTCATTTCAAGTCGTTTATCTCATCCGTAGTTTCGTACATTTTCATAAGCCCTGCTTTCGTGCCAGTAAGGGTTAGTTTTAGGGATGGAGTTAGGACTCAGAATGTATGAATTCATATGAAATTGCCAACTCATAAAATAGTTGTCAAGACAGAAAAAAGTAGTTGTAGACAGAAAAGTTGTTTTTCATGATCTTAAATTTGTAGCATTATCAGACAATATTCAAATAGCTTTATTATATTGTACAGTAAACAGTTATACAGTCTGTTACACTAAGTTACGGTGTTCCAATTTACATCAGGAAATACTTCCTATACTTCCTATAAGCGCCAACTATATTTATCACACGCTCTGTTTAATTAAGTCGTGCTACAGCAGCTTTCACGGTTAACAGTGCTGATGAGGGCAGAGACCTGAGGCCAGTATTACTGCTAATACTCTCTCTGCATTTGTTTATCTTGCACATAAAGTTTTCTTCCAGCCTCTATGTCTGTTTGTGCTGCTGGAAACCTGTAGGGTCAGGAAACCTACAAACGGACATATTTATTATAGCTTATACTGAAAATTGAGAGCTTTATTCTTTAAACACAAACAAACTAAAAGCATAATAATGATTAAGGTTTTCTCTGCGTTTGTAAGACCGCTGCATTTGGAGACACGGATTTAATGTGCCTGAAACAGAAGATTTTTGAATGCAATACCGTTGCCATAAAACACCAACACTGACATCTCTACTGCCCAGCTAACATCTCAAAACAAATGACACTTAACCCTGGAGTGATTTTCTAGCCACTAATATGAAACTGGATAAACACAAAGCTTTGAAAAGAGGCTGACACATAACAGGAGATGTGTTCCTTTGAATGTGGAACTATAGGGGGTGAAACACTGTGTGCTGTTGTTACGTTTTATGTCCAGTGACTCAGTCAACACCGTCAGTTTAGAGCAATTAAGCAGTGGGGATACAGAAAACAAGCATGTTTTTGTCCAATCAGTCCTACCTGGAGGGAAAATGGAAGGTGCTCACCAGCAGAAATAGCAGTTTTAAAACAGTTTATCATGAAATGAATTCATTGTGCTTTCTTTGTGAAACAGCTTGTTTATTCTGTCTCTAACATCAGAACACAACTTCCACTTGTAAATGTAGCTTTGTAGACGTGGCTTGTTGGTTCTTAGTACAAAATATTTATTGCTTTCTGTCTCTTCTTGGATAAAGTTGTCTGCTAAATGAATAAATGTGAATATAATACCCTGTGTCAATTTAACAAAAAAAGTTATAATAAAAAAATTGTATGACATGCAATAAAAGTCTTGCAGGATTTTGTTGCATCATGAGTTAAGTAAAATCTTTACCCCTTTTTAAGTAGCTTAACCAGCAAGACTTTCAACAAGCGTCATTAACTAGTAAACATCATTAACTGCTGATCCACCACCCAGATAATCACCAAACCAGCAGTGATGAGCAAAAGCCAACCTGAACATCCATCATGGAAAGTCTTGTTGGTCAATTGTGGTCCATTCAGAAGAAAAGACCATGATAAAGAGATGATGTCATCACAGAGGGGCTCACCCTCTCAGTAATAAGACACGAAGGTTGTCTGAAGGTTGTGGGGGCAAATATCAGTGTTGCCCCGGGCAACAATGCAAACACATTGAAGTGAACAAGGAGGGTGGAATAATTGTCAGGAACATCTGCTGCACTTGAGTTACTGATAATTTCATCAACACAGAGCATCAACACACCAGCCAACTGAGCACTGAACCTCCACAGACTCTCTATCTGAGACCTACCTGCAGAAAATTTCACTGCCTCACTCATTTTCCTGCATATGATATAATGCTGCATTTTAAACTGAATTTTATATGCATTATGTACACACACACTATATACATTTACACAATATATGCATTATACACCTACCCCCCACACACATTATATACATTCACAAAATATATACCTTCACACAATATATACAGTAAACATTAAACACACACTAAACACATTAAAATTAGTCGTCTTCACAGCAAAATGCCACATTAACTGATCGTCCATTAATGTACATTTTTATAGAATTGAATCAGAATAATAATAACTTCTACAGTTAATAAAGCAAAAATACAAAACGGAGCGAACAAACCAAGACAGAGTGAAGAATTTTACACCAGAGTGCTTCAGTTAAATTCTCCATTAATCTCACAACACGATGCGATTTATTGAGAAAGTATCTGCCAGGAAAATAAACACACATCTGAGTGCCTAAACCGAGCCATTATTCCACATATGTCAGGACGTGCTGGTGTAGGTCACGGTTAGCCATGTGAGAATAAAACATTTCCTTCACATACATTCAGTTATCTGAGTGAACACGCAAGAGTCGAGCTGAGAGAAACACCGCATGCGATTGTCTGGAAAATACTTATTATTACGAGAAGAACTTTCTTTAAACCTCTTACAGCAAATTAAAATGATTTGCAATTTGCATTTGAAGAACCTGCAGCTGTACTTCAACAGCTGGTCCACCTGAGTTTATCCCTCACTACAGTAAGTGAACGTACAGGGGATAGAAGGTACACACAGACATTGTTATTGCTACAATAAAGCTGAACCATGGAGAAATGACCAGCTAACAGGAACCGTTCTCAGAACGTTGGCTAGCATTCTTTAAAATGTTCCACCAACAACTTAAGAACATTTTAGAACAAGTTCTACTAATGTTACTGCAAGACAGTTTTGTGATAACCTTTAGAGAATGTAAGCCAACATTCTCAGAATTTCCTGTTGGCTGGGATTCTTTGGAAATCTAAGCTTACCTCTAAGATTGCTCACAACACTTTTAATCCTAATAATATGGTCTTGCTATTCATAAGACATTATTCTTAAGATCTCATCTAATCAGCTCCTGAGATTTTCTGCTCCTCTGCCAACATCATGAGCATCTTCCTGGCCTTCAGACTGATTGCGTGATCTGCATTCTAGACTGATGGTCCAGAGAAATAATCAGACCCAGCTGATGGTATCTCGAACCCATCATTTGACCAATCACTGATCAGATGTTTCCTGACACCCATTTGGATCTGCCGTCCGCTGTTAGCCGCTCTATCAATGCAATTTTCTGTCTTACAGGGTTGAATAAATATAATAAAAACAACTATTTCTCTGTCTTGCATCAAATGGGCAACCGTCTCGTTGACAACATGACATGAGGTCTTAATGCTTTTAAATATCTAGATGTTTTCATAAAGACAGACTGGAATTATTCTGCTCTATTACCGGAGACTAAAAGCCATTTGAATAAATGAAATGATACACCAGTCTTACACATCAGTCCAATTACCATCATTAAAATAAACACACTGTCAGAATGCACGTGCACTTCTGAAGCAATGTCACTGGTACTGTGGTTTGCCACTGGTGATCGTTTTGGACTGACACCTATCAAAAATCATCAGGAGGGGGAAGAAACCAAGTACATACAGTACAAATTTAGTTACTGCTTAATCACTAGCTGGTTAACAAATGAATCCTCAACGATCCCAATGAACTGTTTTAAATCTTGATGTTAAAAATTTTGTTAAAAATTTAAAATTTTTAAAAAATGTATGGTACCCCAACATAAGTCTTAAAGACTGTAAGTAACTTTGGAAGTACATGCCAACTTATTCTACTAATCCTAACCTTAACCTAACAGTCTACTAATACCCTAATGAGAGTTAGTTGATGTGTAGTTGACTTATATGTGTAGAGTGGAGTATGAAATGAAGTGTAACTCACTTTGGTGAGGCAGTTTGGAGATGGAGTGGTAAAGCATCTCTCTTGATTTCCTGACAGTGATAATCTGTGAAACTGTCTCTAAATTCAAAGAAAGAGAGGAAGAATTTAAAGCGGTCGGTAATTTTAAAACCATAACCAAATGATAAACCCCCATTTTCCAATTAAACACTGAATCTTGTCAATATGAAGAAAAGCCGAATGTGAAAGAAAAAGGCTGGGACCATTTCCGAGCACATTTCTGGGATTCTGTGAATGACAAGTCTTTTGTACATTGAGACTTTCAGAATAAAGCCACCCGGCTCTATTACCATCCCCTGCACACAACTAGCATAAATATTCAATAAACTTTTTCCATTTTCTTCTTTTTTCCGGTGTTGATGCATCTGTTCGGCAAATGTGGTGTTTGACATACCCACTCAGAAAATGACACGCATCCAACATCATCCCTCACAGGTCTTGAGCTGTCCAGCAAGCAATCAAATCATCCACTGCAAGCAGATCATGTGGTAAGCGAAGGCCTTCGAGATCACTCTCATCACGGGCCTCCAAACGGCTGCAATATGTCTCCCTGTAAGAAAATGTAACGCTGAGTTGAAAAACAACATTCTGCGGCACGATTCGAGTCCGTCCTCGACGTCAAGAGCGTGTTCGCCAGATGTTACCAAGCTGTGCGGGTGGCTAACACACAGGCCTACTGCGCAAATAACATCCATTCAAAAATACAGATAGGACTACAGATATACGTACTGTATAGATAAGGGGCAAATTTAAGGGGGGCAAAATCAAGAAGGATTTTAAATTAAATTCAGTTTACTAAATAAAGTGGCCCAGTAATTATGAAAGGATATTTCACATTCAAGTTTGGTTAATTCAGATGATGGTAAGATTTAAAATATTTGAGTGAGCTATTCATTTAAGAACCATCGCATATGCAAATGAGACAAATTTGGGGGCGAATCTGGTGCCAGCCTTGATATTCCATTTTAAACGCAAACAAAAAATGTGAGCAGTCCTCAGTGGTCTCTCTTCTCTCACCTAGAGATTAAGCTGCGCACGCTCGCTAAAAATTACAAATTAATTTACATAATTGGCGTAAGACAAATATTAAATGATGCCGTCTCCCAAGGATACGCTGGAACTCTTGAATCTGTTTTTATCTCTAAACTGCAGACACAAATGAAAACCCACAGCGATGCCACACTGTCGCTTCTCACGGGTTTCAGTTTTAATGAGGTTCTTCATAAATGAACAGAGATGTTCTCAGACCAGTGATTACCAGGTCAGACCAGCTTTATGATTTACACATCAAAGAATTGACCATAATTTGGCATTATTAGTGGATAAATGATTCTTGGACTAGATTTTACCTCTCGTTATCAAGAGCTCTATAAAGATTGTCAGTGCTTCTGATTATTTTACATGTATTATTATCTTCATCATCATCACCTCATAAATACTATTATTCGTTTATACCAAATAATTCCGTTTCTTCATGTGTTTCAGAGGCAGAAATGTGTGTCATGTGAAGATTTTTGTGGTAATTGGCAATTTAAGATGCATTGAATTCTAACATTCATGACAGACATTTGCATAAAAATGCACAGTTGCAGGGATCAAGTCCAGCATTAGAAATAACATCAGTCTGCACACTTTTAAGGGCATGTGAGAGCTACTATGAACATAATTCTGAGAAGATAAAAATCAGCCTTAAACAACAGACACGTCCCTTCTTAGCCCTTCTGAGTCATGACCAACATAATCCAATTCTCAAGAAACTAAGAACAATGCCGTTGAGTTATACTGTAGCTCTTTAAATTTCACAGTAACATCTGAGGTAGCCTTCAGAGCTTTATAATACAAGGGCAACGTGGGTTCTATGCCTGCAGAACTCTGCAGGACGTTTTACTGAAGACGTCTGCAGAATATAAACTCCTGTCTTTCATAAAGTTCTACAAAACATGCAAGTACATCACAAGCAAAGCATGCTGGGAGCTGAAAATGCCCAGTTTTAGTTAACATTAACTTAATTCTGCTCTTTAAATTTAAGTGGATTGCACACAATATTGATGTGCTTTGTGACCAAATTCAGCAAACTAAACAAGCAGTTTTAAATTTAAGCATGAGTTCGGTAAACCTGCAACTAACCGTAGCATTATACTTCCACAGTTGTGTTTTTAACTAGTATTTTAAGGAAGCACAGTCCCATTTGAGAGTGAACTTGGCTCATCAATTTATGTATTTCTATTAAAAATTAGAAAGAAAAGTTTTCATAAGGCAATAAAGGTGCAACAAAATTTCTTGCAGCCACATATGATTGAAACATGACTGCAGAATCCACATGATGTACACATGCTGTCAAAACTGTTTATCATCTTCCTGCAGCTGAAATGACGACCGGTTCACCTGTGGGGAAAGGCAGCGAAAAAAACACACCTTCAGTTTGGAAAGACGTCAGTCTACCTGACACTAAAATCTATTCTTGGAGCCCTTTGGACACATAGTTCTGTACAGTCTGAACTCGGTCAGAACCCACAGAGGAACCAATGAGTTGATCTTGTGGAAAATGAAGACCCCAGGATATGAGGCCCCTTTAAAATATGTTTGCCTCTGAAACACGTAACATTCGACTGATATTTATAGAACTGCCATTTTTAATAACCTTTCAAACCTCACACCCTCAAACAACTTGACATGTTGTTTTGACAGCCTCATGCAGTAGCACAACATACCTTATGTAACTATGGGAGTCAAAAGTCAAGCAAACAGAGAAAACCAGTGGAAATCTTTGCAGTACAATACAGTACAATACAGTACAATACCCAGACACTGTATCGTTCGGACATGAGGAGTTTAAAAAAATATTCACTGGTAAAGCTGCAATCAGTAACCTTTGCCTCTCTATCGCCATCTCAGTTTGAAACATAAAACTGCAGGTTACTTTATGTACTTTAACATACGTATATTGAAGTCAAATAAAGCCAAACTGACATTTTCCAGGAACTCTGACCTGATAGCTCAAATTATAAATCATAAATTTACTGTTCTGAATGGTGGTAAGATAAGATCATTTTAAACACTGATCTGTTGTACTTGATAAATAACTAATTTTGTTCATTTTTAACCAAAATAAGTTACAGATTGTAGTTTTAACCAAAACTTTGTTAGATCATGTTATACAACTGTTTTTGTTCTTGTCCTCTAATCTGATTGGACGAGAATCATTCTAAGGATGCTAAATTTGTATAGTAATTTAGGAGCACAGCTACATACAGCAGTAAACTGCTTTAGCGTCATTTTGAATCATTTTGTTAGCATAAACAAGACCATAAAGTTGCCATAGAAACCTAAAAACTAAGTGAAGGACTTCCATTGATGCTCCGCGGTTCATCAACATCCTCTCCCTCACTTTTCATTCCAGCCAAAGTGACAAAGTCAGTAACGGGTTTGTGAAGGTCATCATATCTTGGCACACCAGTCACCTCAAACACAGTGTTTTTCTGTGGCTGGAACACATCACTCAGTCCTTGAACAGAATGCGGGTGCAGTCGCTGTGTCCCAGCGGAGTGCCCTTCAGGACTTTGTAATTGCTTTTTATTCACCCAGCGCTCATTTGTCTCTTCTTGGAGACGTGTAAAAACCACCCGAGTGCTCAGACATCCTCATGTAAACACCTGCTTTCTTGCTCGAAGAAATTAAGTTAGTGTTTTCCCTAAGCAGGACATGATTCATTAATTCATTTAGTTAATCTCTTAACACACCCACCACACTGAATCTGTTTTATGTTGCATTCATACATAATGTTTTATACCTAAAAGAGCAAACAGTGCTTTAAAAATGTTTAAAATGATGTACATTTGAAAGAGAATGAAGATTTATCGAGACTTGTTAAAGACACTGTTAACCTCTCTGTTTAGACACATTTATCAGAGACGCATGTTTCCAGAAAGTTCCTGCAGCCCAACAGTTGAAGCACCTGCATCACAGTACTGAGTTACTGATAAAAAACTGTAGAGTTTAAATGCATTGTAAGCTGCTTTGCATTAAAGCGGCTGTCAAATGCATAAATGTTGTTGAATATTGAATTTCTACAATGGCATCCAAGTTTTTCTTTCTTTTCTTGGTACATCTATCTCAAAGAGTGCAAGAGTAAAAACAACTCTCATATTGGCAAGAAGTCAAGAATATCTTAATAATACTTCAGGTCTGATTCCACTCTGTTTCTGTACTTTATTAGCAAGTCCATTTACACATCGAGCAATAAGATCTGATTAATAATTTTCCATCCAGAAATTGTTCTCTCACACATTTAATAATTACATTACGAACCTATTTCACATCAGTATGACCCTATTATCTCATTTAGACATTTCCAGAGTCTATTTCTGGTAAATTGAACATCTTAAAACCAATAAATTCAGCTGACACGTATATCTGTTCAAAGAGCTGCGAAGATGCCAAATTCATTAAGATTTGATGTAACAAAACTCTGAGCTAAAGTTTATCAGCGCTGCCACTCGCTCAAAGTGCACAAGTGCCAAAAACCATCCCCCCTCAGAAAACTCAACCTCAGCAAAACATTTCAAACAGGTCTGATCAACAGAAGTTACATTAATGATAAGATACAGTCTCCGTCATTCAACTTTCAAAGTCCATTATGTAGATACAAAAGCAGAGAAGCTCTTAAAGAAATGAGAGGGTTACATGAAAGTCAACTTTGAACTTCTTAGTCCATCTCAAACTCTATAAAAAACTAGACTAAACTGCATCAAATGAATTATTTATTTATACAGTATATTTCTGGACAAAATTAAGTTAGTGGGCATCCCCACTACCTGACAGATATTAACTGTAATCACAAAATATAACATTGATCTCTATGACAACCCAAGACTAAATAAAAGTGTTGATTGATCAGCCAATCAGAACGCTTTGATGTGACGTCACAGTTGTTGTAGAAATACAATGTAACTTCACTGTTGTTTGTTTGTTTACCTGTGACGTTAAAATGGCGCGCTCTGCTCCGGCCTGCACGCGCATATTCCTGATGGGCGGAGCTTGGAAAGACTAACTAGAAGAAAGACTAGTTAGTCTAGTTAACGACAATGAGAACAGTACAGCTCACACCGCTAGTAACACTCGCTTAAAACACCAGTCAAATAAAAATACATAATCAAATTTATATTAATAGTTTAATTAAAATCTTTTGTCTTTTCTCCTGTCACCATTTTACCATTGTGAATTATTTAAATATTGAATAATATATATTTTTAAGCAGATTATGTATGAGAAACTGCTTTAAATCAGGGCTTGCGCATCCTAACAAAGTTTCAATGTGGGATTATTGCCCTTTATGATCTTTAAAGCCAGGAAAGAATACATATTATTTATAGTAAATGATTATTTATAGTAAATATAGTAAACGGCATTTATTTAGCGTATCTCAGCTCTTGTCAGGACAGTTGAGTGCAGGACTTCTGCTTACTGCCACATCAACACAAAGATCTCTGCTGACATCAAATGGCAAACATTAAAAATGCAATCCAGTCTTTTAATGTCCCAAAATATGTCTTATACCACAAACTTTGTCTGGGGTAGTAACAAATAATCAGTTCATCCATATCTATAGTGTCAACAAATAAAATAAAATAAAAAATGTTTATGAATGCATCATAGAACAACGTGATTTATGCCTATCATAAACATTAGATTGCGGTTTAAAAATGTGAACCGTGAAATCAAATCAAGTACCACAATCTTAACTTTAATGTACAGGAACGATTAATAAATAAAGACTTTTCTCCTTTTTAACTGGATAAGAATAAATAACCTGCACACATGTATCATATTGTTCGGCTAGGGGGCGCTGTTGACACGTCCTGTATTTGGGTCACCCCACAAGTCTCATTAAACTTCTCCAATAGTTCTGTGAGCTGAACTGCACAGGTGGGGGAGGGCGGCTGCCTCATAAACTGCACAAAACAACTGTTTTACATTTCAAATAACCTTCACTGTTTCTGAACAAATTAAGCAAACAAAACTATTAAAACTTACTGCATACATCAAATGCAAATATATTTACATTTCTTTAGCAACAATGTATCTATAACAACCATGTTTTAGAAAAACCTCAAATCTTATTTGAATATATCATTTCAGATGGATGTTCAAGCCTCTACTATAAAAATCGTCCATATCTATAAATACTTAGAGATGAGTCATGGCCTGCAATTCTATCTATTCCCATCACATGACCTCAGGCCAAGATGAGTGTATGAACACACAGGTGACATCACAAGCTTTATTCTTTTGTCTTCTTCAACCCTGATTTCAAGGTTGCTTAGCAACAGTGACAGTAACAGCTGAGACAGCCTTGATCTTGTTGTTGAAACCATTACAACTAGGTGATGTGAGAAGTGCTACCATGGTAACAACAACAGTGTCTGAAGCTGGTGTTCCTATTGGCACACATTATGTCATCAAAGCCAAGACTCTTAGTTAACAGG
>JAZGTK010003168.1:0-28332 GCA_036877625.1 Ambastaia sidthimunki | reverse complement strand
GTTAAACCCGTCTGTAGTTAGTTTAGTGTAATGTTGTTGTGTCAGTTGCGTTACTCACATCTCGGCAGGTTAAATCTCGTTTTGTAGGTCGTGTAATGATGTCGAGTGATGAGCCGCGTCTGGGTCGGAAGCGGCCGGTGCCGTCCTGCCCGAATCCTCTATTCCTGCAGTGGCTAACCGAGCTACGAGACCACGCCAAAGAGAAGGGCTTAAAAACACAGTACGTGTACCAGAAGGTGAGCCATTACAGTCGCTTTAAAGGGAAATATGATTTAATTGTGAAATAGTTAAATCAAGCATTCGTGTTCACAGGCCATAAACTCTTTAAAGAAATATCCTCTTCCGCTGAGAAACGGCAGAGAAGCGAAGATCCTGCAGAACTTCGGAGACGGAATCTGTAAAATCCTGGACGAGCGGCTTGAGAGACACTGTCGTGAAAACGGTACTGAAGTGAGAGACAGTCTGTTACCAGCCTTTCTCTTAAACAAAGACGTTTCATCTCATCTTCTGCTCTCCAGCTGCTCTTAAAGGTTCTGATGCTCAGATCCATCCGGCTTCTTCCTACCGTAACATGTCTTCCTGCAAACAGCCGGCAGAGGATCACACGGGTTCTCGAGGAATCAGTAATGAACACATGGTTAGTTTGAGGATAAAATGAGTTGTTATTTTCATGTTTATTTTATATAAGTTCTCATCACGGGGTTGCGTTGCAGAAACAGACACAAAGAGATGATTTGAAGAAAAATGCAACCAAGAAAAAGAGGGAGTATGTGCCACAGAAGAGATCTGGGGGTTATGCTGTATTGCTCACATTGTATAGACATGCACAGGTAAAGCTAACTCTTACTTTGAAGGTGTTTTTCAATCCAAGCTGCCAGTTTCTCAGAACATTAAAAATACAATAGAAGAAACTGTATCTTCTTGTTGTGTAGATGTCTGGCAGTAAAGGCTTCATGTTCAGGAATGAACTACAGACTGAAGCACAAGCTCTGTGTGATAAATCCTTCACAGCGGTGAGACCACAAACACTGCAGAAGTCTGACCTGACAGTTTACATTCTAATCATGTATTTACATGTTTTTAACTCTGTTTGTAGCCTGATCTTGGTAGCAGGTACACGGCTTGGTCTTCAGTGAGCACACTCGTTCAGAAAGACCTTCTGGTGAAGACTCACAATCCTGCCAGGTTGGATGCAAACAGGCAAAATGTATAATTTCAGGCTTTAAAATGTTGAGCGTCTGTTTCTTCTGACCTTCTTTCGTCCTCAATGATTTCAGGTATTCATTGACTGAACAGGGTCTGGCTCTAGCTGAGAGGCTGGATTCACAGGAGAGAGGGATGAATAAAGACTCTGATGGGAAAGAGAGTGAAGAGAGTTCTGAGGAAGGGCAGGATGTTGTGGATTTGACTTTGGAGGAGGGAGAGGGAGAGAGTTGGTGGGTGATCACAGAAAATCTTCTGTTTTTACTTTAGTGATACTATTAGACTATTTAGTTTAATTTTTATTTTGTGGGTAACAGTCACCAACATTTCAGATAGAAGTCTCAGAAATTAATATAGCTTACAGCTTCAGGTACCTGTTTTTGGAATGGTAATGGTAGTGTGTAAATGGAAGTGTCAATAACGTTTGTATTGGCCGTCTCAGTTGTTGTGTATTAACCGTGTGAACTTTCTTCAACTCGTAGCTCCAGCACGTCTTCAGGAAAGATCGTCACAGCTCTTTCTGTGAACCGGGCCAAGAACCTCGTCTCTGATTCAGATGTCACAGGAAGATCTCAGGCCTCAGAGACAGAAAGAACAGCAATGAGCTGGAGTCTTCTCCCGGGCTCTTACGAAATTGTGTTGTGTGTCGACTTCATCGAGACAACAGGGTGAGAGGGAAAGAGGGTTTGTGTGGTAGATTTAATTTAAACTCCTGTAATACATTGTGTTTTATAGAACAGGAAATAGATGTTAGAATGTTATATTTCTAAACTCAACAGGGGAAACAGTGCTCGCAAACAAGAGCTGGTCAAGGAGCTGCAAAGAAACTGTGTGACCTTTGACATCAGGAAACTGAATGTAGGAGACTTCCTTTGGGTGGCACGTGAGAAAGTGACACCAGTGCCTGGTAAACACCCACACACACACACACACACACAATGTCCCACTCCTTTTGCATTTGTTTTTGTGATACTGTATTATTCAATAACCAGCAGAGGGCAGTGTTGCTCTTCTCAAAAGAAATCCATACAGTTTATGCTATTTAATGTATGTAAAATCATTTGAATAAAAAAATGAATATGTTTGACTCTGGACATTTTCATGACATTTTCCAAAATCTTTTTTCAGGACAGTTGCGTCCTCCAGCTGGAAGAGAGTTAGTGCTTGACTACATCATTGAGAGGAAGAGGATGGATGATCTGTGTGGAAGCATCATAGATGGACGTTTCAGAGAGCAGAAGGTCTGAACCATGACAAATAGAAAATTGAAACATGGTTCATTTATTTGGTTTGCAGTTATACTAGAAATGGTGACTTTCTTCCTCTGTAGCAGCATTTAAAGATTCCAGTGTTGTCATGTTTTTCTCCTCTGTCTGTCGTTTCTGGCTCACAGTTCAGACTGAAGAGGTGTGGTCTGCAGAAACCCATTTATCTAGTAGAGGAGTGTGGATCAGCAGCAGCCCACCTCAGTTTACCTGAGAGCACTTTACAACAAGCTATAGTTAACACACAGGTAAACACCAGCGACATCAGGCTGTATGAATGGCCCTGCAGTGAGTAATGAATGAGGAGGTGATTGTGTTTGTGGTTCTCAGGTGGTCGATGGCTTCTTTGTGAAGCGTGTTCAGGATGTGAAGGAATCAGCTGCTTATCTCACCATCATGACCAGATACCTCCAGAAACTTTACCAGGTGTGTAGGAAAGCCAAACAACAAAGACCTGCAGCCATTATGTTGAGCATGTGTTTGTATTTCAGCCTGTTGTGACAAATTCAATTTTTACAATTTTTTTGTTGCTCATTCCCAGAACTGCACGTTATTCTGTCGCTCCAGAGAACTGGAGGGAGATAGAGATCATGAGATGGTGCAAACTGAGAAGCTCTCCTGTTCTCTAATGTCCTTCACAGAATTTAACTATGGGGCTGTTAAAAACAAGGTAATGTGAAAACAAATAAGGAACATATGAGGGCGTGTGTTTCACTGTGTCATCTGTTATTTGGGTTGTGTGTGTCGCATAGTGTCAGACAGTGAGGGAAGTGTTTGCCAGACAGCTCATGCAGATCAGTGGAGTCTCGGGTGATAAAGCAGCAGCTGTGCTTGAGCTGTACAGCACAGTCAGCAGGTGACTCTACATTTCCTGATAAATCACTCATTTACATTCCATCACCACAGACGCTTTTCATTAAATATCACAGACACAATCACAGGTCTGCATTCACTGTGTCAAGTGATTGTTACATAATCAGTAGTAAAGCATAACGGCTGAGTAACACACAAACCTCTTACACATTCTGCAACAGCTGATTCATATTTTGATGTCATTTCAGCACTTCTGTTCATTGACCTGATGTTGGTTTTGTTTACAAACCTCCTGCAGTTTATTGGAAGCGTATGATCGGTGCTCCAGTGAAACAGAAAAAGAGAAGCTACTGTCATCTGTCAAATATGGAAAACTTAGAAGGTTTGTATGATTAGAAAGATGCTGGCACTGTTTCTTGTGTTATTTTGTGAACAGATCACCTTTAAGGTATTTCTTACATTAAAAAATAATTGGTTTAAAGAAAATCAATGTGTATAATATTGTTTCTTTTCATTTCTTTTCAGAAATCTTGGCCCAGCTTTAAGCCGCTCTATATATCAGCTGTACTGCACGCGTGGACCTCTGTCATAGACTTCCATCAGGATTATAAAAACGATTGTTTGCATTAAATCTAAATACTTGCATTGTCATGTTTTCTGTACATTTGTCGACTGTGAAATAATGTGTGAAGTTGTTAATAAAGGTGTGAGTTTGAAAGGAAAATGTGCGTGTGAGATGTTTTTTCAGACTTGTTGTGTGACTCCTCGAGTATTGACTTTTATTTCTGCACTTCAATTAAACGCTGCCGAAGCGTTTGCTTTAAATCCACAGAACCGGCATTGAAGTGAGGATGAGAAGTGCAGACAGGATACTGTTGTATTGGAGCGGGATCAGCTGCGCTCTGTGTGCAGGTGGGTGACATCAGTGTTGAGCAGAACCGCTCGCGTCCTCTCAAGGAGAAACGCGCTGGTGCTCCCGCAAATGTTTCTCATGTCTTGCGGCTGCATCCATCTTACCGACGGGCGTGTTTCCATCTCGATGTTTTCTCACGCCATCGTCCATGTTTCTGGATATACGGCCATACTGATAACAGCAACACGGTGAAGGTGATGAAGCTGATGGTGAAACGGTGAGAACCGAGACGCTATTTGAGATGCGTGCGCCTGATCCGGACGGAACCCGGTGAGTAATGGAGGTAACGGAGCGATGATCGTGCGGCTCCGGCAGCGGATGGGCTAACTTACCCGCAGGGAAGACCAGGTCGTGTGCCGCCACATCCTGAACCGCCCCCGGTTATCCCCGGGGCGTCTCGTGGGGTTCGAGGGACGGAGGAAAGATGCAGGACGCGACGGTGGACGCAGAAGAGCCCATCCTGAACGCGACCGGCAGGGAAGAGGTGAGACGAGCGCGTCTTTCTCATGCATTGGCCGCAAAGCCTGTATAAATGTTGTCATTTATTAAACTTCATAACAAACGAAAGGCCATATTGGAATTGCATTGCAGAATGCCTAAATATATCTGTCGCAATGAGATAAAGCCACACTGTCCGATATTTTACTTGTGTTATTACATCGCTGCTCCGTAAAGAAACGGAATTCAGTCTTGTGCTCTTAACCTGTTTTCCTGTCTGCACTGCAGTCAGACGCTTCACGATCACTCAGAAACACATGAACAGAACCACAGCGATCTGTCACGATCTGGATTATGATATAATAATGTCTACATTCTACACAATATTACCAGTGCTGGAACATGAACCTGGAAGAAACTGATATTACTGTGACACTTGCTGTGTGACTGTATGTGGAGACGCAGGAGGTCAGAATATTATACTGAATCTGTAAAGGTGCTTTGAAGTGGTGAGGCAGGAGTTTGACATCAGATGGTCAAGCAGCGTGTTTTACAGTTTTACATTGTATTATAGCAACTTGAGAGACATCTGAGGTTTACAATAGTGTGTTTATAGTATGAGCAAGAATAGCACATAAACTTGGTCAAATGTTCTCTATGAGATAATATGAGATAATAATGTGGCATTTGTAGCATGTTACAGAACTTATTAGATATTATAGTGATTATTTTATTGTTTTCACAGTGTGATGTCACTTCCTGTCTCCCAGATCTTGTGTGGTTCTCTTGAAGCTGTTGTTTTATCAGATCACTGAGACGTCTCCACTCTCTCTCTCTCTCTGTGTTTAGCTCTCTCACCCATTAACATCCATCATGCTCTTCAGTGTTACAGGTGCCGTCTCACCGGGACAATATCTCATTAAAGAGCTCTGTGTTATTTCAAGGCAGATAATGAATTCAGTCAACAAATCTGTGCCCAAGCCCAGAGTCAGCACTGACCTCCAGACCCTCTGTAACAAACTTCAGCATTTCACGTCACTGTTCATCCACTGGTGCTGAGTTAACCTGCTGTCTCTTGTTACATGAAGATCAATAGAAATGGAGACGTCTGAAGGGAAGAAAGCTGGGCGTCATATCAGCTGAAATGAATTAAGATGGCAGCAGGATAGCATGTTGTTTCTGTATATTTGAGTGTGTGGTACGAGTACAAATCACTGTATAATGACATATGCTGACAGTATCAGCTCTGATATCTTTCTGTACAGATAAATCACATTCTGCTGATAGTTTCCTCAGCTCTTCTAGCTCAAATAGCCTCTTTATTAACAAAACCACAGATCCAGCACTGAGCTCCAGTTTTTAATAAGGCAGCAGCTTGTGGTCTTTAATGACTGACTGACTCGAATCTTGTCATTTTGTCCAGAACACCAAAACTTGTAGCTTAGAGAGAATTAGAGTGAAACGTCAATAATAATATGTCTGAAAGTTTCTAAAGTATACTAAGTAGAAATATATGGAAATATAGCTATTTGTGTTGATGCACTGAATGGGCAATTTATTTCAACAGCCCATTACACATGGATGTGTGTGTGTGTGTGTGTACTGGTATTCACCAAGTTATAAGGACCAAGTGTTTAAACAAGTTTAGTAATACCAGTAAATTTTGACCTTGTGGGGACATTTTTAGTCCCCCTCATGAGGAAACAAGCTTATAAATCATACAAAACGATTTTCTGTGAGGTTTAAGGGTAAAGTTACTGTAGGGGATAGAAAATACAGCTTGATCAGTATAAAAACTATTACATCTGTAAAAATGTCTATATAAAACATGAAAACCCAACATGTGTGTGTTAAGAGAGTAAATGTGTGGATATATTTGTACAGTTCTATAAACCACCTTAAATAAAACCCAGAATGAGCTTAAACAGAAGCACATTTTCATTTCTGAAAACAGTTTTAAGTGTTTTATTTCTTAACACAGAAACACAGCATCATTTAAAAAACACAAATCAGCATTTCTGTTTCCTAAACGTGGCACCCAAAGTCATCAGTGCAACAGCTGTAAAGATTCACAATTACATCCTCACACACTTTCATCTCTTTAAAAGCAACATTGACATTTATTTAATGTTTTTACACAGATTGCACTTATAGTGCTAGACAATTACAGAGAGCAGCAGTGTTTATTATTGGTTCTTTTTTAAAAGTAAAAAGTACCTATCAGAGAAGGATTGATTCTTTTATCAAATATTTTAAATAACGGGCCTGTGAATTGGACTGAGAAAGAATGCATAATTAGATGTTACAGATTGTCCTCTGAAGATCTTGTTTTAGATACTCACCGTGTTAATTGACTGAAATGAAAGTCTCGGACGTCTTTATACAATAAGAATTAGCATGATGACATTACACACAATAATCAAATAATGTTCCAGTAATAAAACAGCTGCTGAAGGTTACCGTACGCCTCATCCATTGTGACCTAATCTGGCTCATGCATCTTAAAGCAGCCCAGCTGAGTGTTGTTTTCCTGTACATTTTTACTGTTTTGAAGTAAGTTGTTAAAGTTGGTGACAGGTTAACATGACTTTTACAGCTGTTTTGTGTATGTTTAGTTAATACTGCTGTGTCTCCACCCCTGCAGCAGCGTCCGGTGAAGCAGTCACTAGCTGCCTCATTGTGTCGAGACTCTCACTGGAAGTGTCTTCTCCTCACTCTGCTCATGTTCGGCTGCTTCGGCACGCTGGCCTGGTGCAAGCTGTACAAGGTTCCGGTGCTTTCTCCAACAGAGCCAGAAGCTGCAGTCATTGAACCCGGAGACCCCTTGACAACCTCAGCTAGCGCCAGTATTTACATCCCAGATGAACTGGAACTCGAAGGTCCCTGTTCCAGTGGCTACATTTATATTCCTCTTGCTTTTCTGGCAATGCTGTACGTGGTCTACCTGGTGGAATGCTGGCACTGTTACTCCAAGACAGCCATGTTGGCCCAAGCTGAGATTGCAGAAGTGTATGAGCGTGTGCAGAGGCTGCAGCAGGCGACGCCCTGCATCTGGTGGAAGGCCATCAGTTACCACTACGTGCGACGGACCAGACAGGTGACGCGCTACCGCAATGGGGACGCTTACACCACCACGCAAGTATATCATGAACGTGTAAACACGCATGCAGCGAGCTCAGAGTTTGACTACGGACGGTATGGTGTTAAGGATGTTTCAAAGGAGCTAAGGGGCCTAACGGATTACCCAGCTGTACGCCTGCGCTTCACCAAATGCTTCAGTTTTGCCAGCGCTCGGGCAGAGGCGGCCTACCTCACCCAACGTGCACGATTCTTTGGTGAAAATGAGGGACTGGATGACTACATGGAGGCACGGGAGGGTATGCATTTAAAGAATGTGGACTTCCGTGAGCATATTCTAGCTTTTCCTGACCCAGCCAGACAGCCCTGGTACGCCAGGCGTAAAGTTTTCTGGCTGGCATCTGCTCTGCTCCTGTCTTGGCCACTTCGGGTTGTTGCCGAGTATCGCACGGCGTATGTGCATTACCACGTGGAGAAACTGTTTGGGGATGCTGATGATAACATAACTGAGAATGGTGGGAGCAACGAGAATGGAAATGGACCTGGGAACGGAGGAGGTATTGGATCAAGCTATCGTGCCATTTCACGCGTTAATACAGTGGATATGACTGAACTGGAGTGGCACATTCGCTGCAACCAGCAGATGGTGCCCAGCTACTCTGAGGCCCTGTTAATGGATCCTGGTTCAGCTGCCAATCAAGGGACCAACACTTCTTCAGCGGGACAAGGCACTAACTCCACAACAGGTGGACCAACACTTCCAGTGGCCTTTACCTCAGCTTACTTGCTTCAGAGCTGTCCTCGCTGCCGCCGCACCACAAGCAGCGCTTCCCTTCCTTCCAGACTGAGAGGCCCAACAGCAGCTCTGCTGAATGGAACAATGGCTGGGATGAGGGCTAGTGGGTCGGGAGGTGGTGCTGGAGGTCCAGGGAGGCTGGTTCTGAGCAGGAGTGGCTTCTCATTGGGGCGGCTTCAGGCTCCTCGTCCGTCATCCCTCTTCCACTCCCGCAGTGTTGGTGGAGGACTAGCAACAAGAGGAGAAGAGGGAGGTGGGGGAGGCTTTCTTGGTTTGGGTTCTAGACAGGATGAGGAGAGCAGAAGAGTCCTGGAGGGGGAGGAGGATGAGGAGGTGGGACATGAGACGCAGAGAGAGGAGGAAGGTGAGAGAGAAGGGGAGGAAAGTGAGCAACATGAGGATGTAGAAGAAGAGGAAACAGAGGAAGCAGACAGACCTCCTACATACCAGGATGCATTTTTCTTCCCTGTGTTGATAGTGCATGGAGAGGAGAGCTGCCATTCAGGTGGAGATATTTCTTGAAGAAGAATGCCTGACTCTCAAAGTGGAAAGAAATGTTGGGAAAAAAACAGTGACCAATTAATAAAAGGATGGAATTTGTTGAAGGGTCAAAGACGAGGTATAACTGACCTAGAAATATGTCAGAAATGTTACATCTCTATAAACAAAGAGCAATGTTAAAATAAATGTATAAAATCTATGCAATGAGGAAATAGCAAAAGTGTGTTTTTAAAATATAAGGACATTAAAAAATGAGGCAAGAACTTACAATAAACTGCGGCTCCTCTGACCTTTACTGCATACAGTGAAATGCACCATAGGAAAGTCTTCCAGGTATGACTGAGAACAAAAAATATGAACACAGAGGAATGTTATTAAACTGTACACAGCTACTATACAGTCCTACAATAAAATCTGTTTCTGTTTCCCTAACAAAACCAGAACATCCTCATTAAACTTGAAGTGAATATATTGGGATTTACCTTCTAAAGGATTTTCACCACGAACATTTGTTTTGATTGGTGTCCCACGCTGCATCTGCCGTTCTCAACAAAACTGTTTTTTAATAAAACGAATAGATTCATTATTATTGCAGGGAGTTGACTTGTGTTAAGCTGATTTAGATTCTTACTGCAGTCACAAGCCTAAGTCTCGTTCATTTCTATATTTCATCCACTTATAACATCAGTGAACGTATGTGTATTTTCCACTGCTAATTCTTGATTGTTGTGAAGTGCCACTTTGTGTTTTAAATTTACAGTTTGTTAGTCAACTGTTGTTTATTTGTACAGCAACATATCACCAGTTTTGCCTCATGAAGTGCTGGAGTCAGAAGCGCACCTCTCAGACAGAAATAATGCTACAGCATGTTGCCCTCCATCATAGCCTCTGTGCTCGTCTTTGATTGGCTCAGGTGTCACATGTAAATAGGCCAATCACAGATGAGACTGCTTAGTGTGCCAAAATACATCCATCTCCTGTTAACTGCATATGAGTGGATTCTTGTGAGTCTCATCTTTCTAGTGAGCTCATTGCAATATACACATGAATGTTTAATGGTCAGAAAATGTATACAACACAAATCTTCCTAGCTGTGTTACGCTTTTAAGCTTCAAATATAACCTGCAAGCACACATTCACAAATACACATTTCAAGGAAAAATACACACGCTTAGTGTTAACATAAGCCTACAGCATGCAGTCATGCTCTCATTTACTCATAAGCAGGGCAGATAAATGTTGCAACTGTACTGCAAATTATTTAAAAACAGCTTTAAGATCAAGTTGTTCTTGAAAACTGTCACAATGTTGTATGTGAATGTTGATCTACAGTGATGTGGTGTTTATGTAAATCACAATGAGAATGTGAAGTGTGTCATCAGTATTTGACTGTGCAGTGTTTCATTCACACTCTTAAAAATAAAGGTGCTTCACAATGCAATAGAACCAATTTTAACTGTACAATTCCATAAAGAACCTGTAACACTCGCAGAACCTTTCTGTTTCACAAGGTTCTTTGTTGTGGAAAAATACGAGGCAAGAAAGAAATGGTTCTTTTAAAACCTTTGACAGAATGATTCTTTGAGGAACCAAACATAGTTCTCCTCTATGGCATCGCTGTGAAGAACCTTTAAAGAACCTTTATTTTTAAGAGTGTATTCGCTTCTTGGTAATACTCAGTATGGAAGACATCTAGACTCACAGAATACTTGAATTTCAAAACTGACAGTATTTAATTAATTTAACACAAAAATTAAAAAATATATATACATAGCTGTCTTTAAAAAGAATGTTGAGAGTTTCTGCTTTCTGTAAAGCTGAAAAAATACAGGTGGTCTTGAGGCAGGCTGTATGTTCAGCATATGTGTGTTATGATAGGAAATCATTGCATTTTTAAATTACCATTTGAGACACATAAAACATAAGAACCCTTTCAAGTGGTTTTCTTTTAAAAGTAGAGCTACAATAGAAGCAATATTTTCCATGTGATAATTTCTTCTTGAAATATGTCAACTCACTGAGATGTTTTGGGATACAGTATGTTTGTTCATCATAAATGAACAGGGACTTAATGTGTTTCCTTTAAAAAGTAGCAAGCAAAATGTTGCTTTGATTCCTCGAGTCTGAATTCTGTTTTACACTATATTAAAGACAGTAAAGATAAGTCTGAATTCTGTTTTACACTATATTAAAGACAGTAAAGATAAATCTGAATTCTGTTTTTTACACTGTAGTAAAGACAGTATAGATAAGTCTGAATTTTGTTTTTTACACCGTAGTAAAGACAGTAAAGATATGTACATGTGTGTACGTGGGGCAGGAGGGTAAAATGACTGTCACAGCTGATGGATCATCAAAAAATACAAAATAAATCAAACAGCTTGATCTGTTGGTCTTGTTTGTGTCCTGATCAGCAATCAAACCACCAATTAAAGTAAAATAAGTGTACAACTACAATATACTAATTAAAGTAAAAATAGTAGTTTTAAACATTTCATACATCATATTTGTTTCATACAACTCACTGCACACTGTGCATACACGTGTGTTTTAGTGTTCACAACAAGCTCATCATGCAGTGAGGCTGTGCACTGTGTCACAAAAGATCTACGCATTGATTCTATAACTGCTTATGTTTGAAATGGAATTCAGTCATGTACAGAGTAAACTATACTGAATACTATTATTAAAAAACTGTAAATAAAACAGGAAGCTTCATTATTTCACAAAACATGAAATTTACAAGAAAATCACACATTTGAGGTTAACTAGTTTTGTGTGTAGAATTTCCTCCTGACACTAGTGATAAATGATCTTGCCTTTAACAGCTAGGGCGCAGCTATTTCAAAACGAGTGTTGCAAAGCTATATACAAACCTGGAACTATTAATATCTATGCGAATATAAGATCTCATTCAACAACTAAAAAATCTGTCAACCAATCACAGTCAAGAATTTAACAACGCCATTATAAACGTGTCTTGAATGACCTTGACATGCAGTGTGTAGTGCGCCGCCATGCGGCCGATACCGGCATCACACGTTGTCTTTACAGATCCCTTTATAAACTGAATTTAGCATCTTGTTATCAGAACTTTAGTGTATTGATGCCTAAATAAAACCATCAGCGTATTGCGCGTTCATTTCAAATGGTTATCAACACAAACCTGTTCTAAACTGTGTTTCGCTGTCAGTCTGTCTGACTCTATCTCTTAATCCTGACTGTTTAATTTGAGGTGAAGTAGATTGAGGCCAGACGCCGGATTTAACAGTCAAACTGCACTGCGTCAAACGGGAAGAGCACAAAACAAGTGCATGTCCAAAACAACACAACACATATCTGGTAAGTCTTTTTCCTATCTGATGAATACGGTGTCTATAACTTAAGGGTTTGTGATATTTAACAACTTTATAAACTAATAGAAACTGATCCGTTTGTTTGGGTGTAAGATGAAATTCAAGGCTTTATGTCCAGTATGCATGACCAGACTGGACACACTTTATACAGGACGTCATTGCACCGCTGCTGTATTTACATGCTCTGTTGCTGTATTTACATGCTCTGTTGCTGTATTTACATGCTCTGTTGCTGTATTTACATGCTCTGTTGCTGTATTTACATGCTCTGTTGCTGTATTAACATGCTCTGTTGCTGTATTTACATGCTCTGTTGCTGTATTTACATGCTCTGTATCAGACGCTAATGGACGCAGTCAGCAGGAGAGACTTCAGTAAAGCGCTTAAACCAGAGGATCAAACTGAAGTGATTCCGCTGCTCGCTTGTTGTGCTTTCAAATTACAATTCGGTTCCGGTGAAGATAAATCATGTCATCTATAAACTTACTTGACATAAGTTCCTTGTATTTTACTCAGTCAAAAATCTAAATGAAACTGAAGCATTTAAACAGTAACATGTTACAGATTAAACTGAGTTTCAGTTGTGTTTTAGTTGCAGAAGTAAATAAAGTTATAGCTTTTCCACCTCGTGCAGTGACACACTGAACAACTTGCCAATTGGTTTTGCTATGAGAAAAAAACGTGCAAAATAACACGCATTACTTTTCACGAATAACAGAAAAAACACTTGTTCACACAAATCATGTTAGTACCTTCAACAGCCCCTTATATCTGCGGCTTCTCCCTGCTGCTGTGTTGTGTTATACTCGCTTCATCTGTTGCATGTGTTTCACTCAAGATCACACTCACCCTCTCTCGTGTGCAGCGGTCATGGCGAAGGCACAGACAGATTCGGTGGTGTTCAGCGTGGAGCGCATGCTGGTGGACGCCGTCCGCATACAGGCGCAGTGCAAAGAGCGCAGCGCGCAACTGTCTGCGGCCGCGGCGCAGCTCCACGAGGAGACGCAGAGCCTCCGCGAGCAGTGCGAGGCCTCGCAGCTGGACATGATGCGACTGCGACGAGTGCTGGACGACCTGATGGACACCAAACACGCCTACGAGGCCCGTGAGAGACAGACCCGCAAACTCAGCAAGCAGCTTTAGAGAAGAAAGCAAAGAGACAGCACGCGACAAAGAAGTGAATTACTGTAGAAAGAAACAAAGCAAGGCAAGAAATGAGCACAGATGTTATTTGAAATGATAAGAGAAGTTCAGAACATAAAGATTTGTAAATAACATGGTGTTGGAGACAGTCCAATATTTGATGTTATCACTGTATTTCCAAACATAGAAATAAAGGTTCTTAGAAGAGCAAACATGCAGTCTCAAAATAATTTTAAACGCATCAGAATTGCTCAGTGCCATTTATTCATTATATTTATAAGTCAGCTTCAAGATTTTTCTTTTTTTATGAGGTTCTTGGTCAAAGATTCCCTCACAGTCATGAACGGGTGTCAAAGTATCAGACGAGACTCATTTTTTCATTTCACAAATTTAAATTCAGCTGAAGTGACTGAACAGTTTCATTCTACAGGCTGAGATGTTGCAGAGCGTCACTGCTATGAACTGCATCTGAAAGCATCATCACAGCATCACAGTTACCAGGCAACATAGAGACACAGTCACACAGCACTTTCACACTGGCAGGACAAATTTAATTGCTTGTCTTTTGAAAGGTTCTCCCTTCAAAGGTTCAAATTCAAGCAAGAGAATACAACAGATTTCTTATACATAAACATATCGGTGCATAATCTAAAACACTTTCAGTGCAGGATCTATAAGCAGTAGTTAGTTATAAAACAAATGTGCTAAATGATGAGATGTACACTAAGGGAAACGTTATTTAACGAGCGTCTAAAGCATTAAGTGACAAACATGAGCACTTTGCTAATATATGCAGAAGGACACTGTGTTTTTTAGGACCTCAGTGCAGTGGACAGAAGCGCAGATTTGGCACCTGGCCTGCAGAGAGCAGATACCATCACAGGCCAAATTATGGATTTATGTTCCTGTCATCACCAACACACACACACACACACACACACACACACCTCCCGCAGCTGTGTGCAGGAAAAACCCATTAAAAATGACATCTCTGCTGGACAGAAGATTAATATCCAAACACCCTCAGAAAGACTCTCAAGCAGTTTTGACCGTGTTAGACGACGGCAAGTACTATCAGTGGAAAACACGTTGAATGGGGAAACGGCGCTGATGGAGATTCCTGGCTAACAACACCAGCACACACGCACCTTGTAATGATATTTATAGAGTAATACATAGAAATAGACAGCAGAGGGCGAACATGTTGCACAGTGACAGTGACAACTGTTAAATTGGATTTACTGATTAAAAGTTACAGTACAGTGGGTTGGCTTACGCTGAGCTGTTATTCTATAACTGTATCTCCAGAAATGATTTGACATGGACATATTTACTCATGAAGTGTGACCAGAACTGAAAACACAAAATCGAAAAATAAAATTGAATGACGTGCATGAACATTTTTTTCTAAAGATTTAGGCATGCTTATGTTTTTTGATGACTTCGTCTCTTGTGAAAACACTGACAACATTGTCAGTTCTGATGTCTTTACATTAAGCTGTGTCTCAATCAGTTCAGGTCACACCCCCAATCTGGCAACCACACACTCTCACCTGCCAGGTCTGTGCTGCCAGCCGCAGATCAGTAACCATGGCAACTAACCCTTGGCAATGCAAGCGAACAAAATCAAGACCGTATACCAGTGCTGCCAAAAACCTCTCTGCTCATCTAGCCAACTGCTCACCATCAGTGCGAAGTGTGTGTGTGTGTGTGTTTGAGTGTGTGTGTGTTTGAGTGTCACAGAGCTTTAGTGTGAAGTGAAAGATGAACTGTGTCTCTATTCACTAAGGACGTCCAGGGCGGTTGAAGAAGGGTTCTGTTTCAGAAGGGGTCGCTGATGGGTCCATTTCTCCTGACCTGTATTCAGACCCTTTTTTGCGCTGGATCAAGACCAGAACAGCTATGATCATCCAAAGGAAAAAATTCACCCACACTGCTGTCTGTGAGAGACAACAAATACAAACAGGCTTTTGAAACGTGATGTTTTATGGCTAAAATACACAAATCTAATTACACTATGATTTTAAATTTTGGTAGAAAGAAATTTCAAATCAAAATTTCAAATTTTCAAATTCAGCCTGAATAATTTCTTTATTAGCAAATTGTCAAATTGTAAATGAGGTTAATGAAAAACGTAAAACATGCTGAACACTTTTGTGAGTTTATTTGTGAGTTTGTGTGTGTTGTGTAATTGATGTGTGGTTGGGGAGTGTGTACCTCTGCAGTGTGTAGTCTGGTGTAGAACTGACTTCCTCTTACAGGACTCACCCACGAACTGTTTTGTGCTTCTTCACACCTGTGACGGCATTTACACTTTAACAGCTAATACATTCACACTTATGAGTTTATATTAAAGTTGTAATAGTGTATGAGGATGTCATTAATAAACTAGCTCTCTGTGTCAGTTACTGATGTCAGATCTTACCTGGTTATACTGGTCACTGCTTGCTGCACTGAGTCACACAGTCTGTCTCTGCCAATTTTCAGAATGCATCCCGTCACCAGGAGAAAGAAGAGGAAGACTCCACATATGCCAAGAGTAAAATTCATCCATAATTTCTCTCTAGTACAAGACAGAGACGACCTTTACCATCACAACAGAAGTACAAGATCAAACAAGATCTTTGTTTGCCAGGCAAAGTGAAACATACAGTTTTGCTCATGGACACGTTATGGAGTTTAATCACTACCGTCACAAGCAAAACATTTGATGCCATTAACCTAACAAATAAATATTACATGTTTAAAAGCTCTCAGTTGAGCAGAATGCCAGTAAATTATTTATATGAGGTTGTGTTAAATATTTTGAAGATCCTCTCGCAATCTATTTATTCTGCAGAATGAAAAACAAGACACAGGAATGGGGACCCTTAAATCACCCTCCATTCAGACTCCTATTAAACACAATAAACTTGTGACTTACTAAAATCCTGGACTCACCTCTTCACCTCTGCGTCCACACAGCGGCTGTAGATCCAGTAGAGAGTGAGAGAAAAGCAGGAGACAGACACACACACTGAGACGGCGGAGACGAAGTAACAGAGGGACGGTGAGCTGGATGAGAGCACAGCGATGGAGGACGAGTTGAGACGCACGGAGCCGTACAGCATACACCGCCCCGCGAAGCTGCCCTGTTTCATACACACACTCAAATGCATCTCATGTGACCACAGTAAACACACATAAACATGAAGACAGTTACATGAAAAATATATTCAAGCTACACGCAAGTAAATCCGTGAAGTTTTCCACCGCAAACTCGCTCTTTATTGCGCTCATCTGACTTCAATCATCGCGTTACTCTCGGAAGATGAAGCGCAGTTGGTCACATGACAGAATGAAGTGACAGAAGTTTTTCTTTTCTTTCAGTTTCTCTGAACTTCCGGGTTTAACTTTTTAAACTTGCCAGTTCTTGAAGGCAAAGATAAACGTTATGAAATCGAGCCGAACGCAACTTGAACGCACTTTTCTGCTTGTTTTCATTCAGTCATGTGACCGTCACAGCGTTTCATCTCGTGACAGTTAAAGCGCAGATCGTTGAGTTGTTATTGAACAGAAGCAGTTGTCTGGTGATATCACGGCTCATCATACTGTAAATAACTGCGTTTAAACAGTTATTTAAAGTTACAGTCTTTCAGTTGGTGAGTTTGACAGTCTAAACTTAGTGAAAGTTGCGAACAGCATGTGTTGTAGTTGTGAGGAGAGTATAACCTGAGAGAGAGTGACCGAGGCGGCGGTGATGATCCCGCAGATGACACACACGCCGTACAGCAGCAGCTCCAGCAGCAGCAGACGCGCCATCACCGACACATCAATGACACTCCGCGCATGCGCGCAACGCCCCGCGATCACGCGTCAACACGCTCCCAAAAACAGGTCACACTGCTGAGCGTTTAAAGCCACAGCGGTGATTAAACACGTAAATGTGTATTGCTTTTATGTTTAACATATATAACTTGTACCTTACGACAGTTACTTGGTTATAAATTTTAATTGGTCCCAAAGGTAACAGAACTATTTCTGTTACTGATAGCACACAGTGGCCCTGACACTTCATTTTTCTTCACATCCTGCACAGAATCAAAACAAATCATTAAACAATTTCTTATTGCACTATAATGTACATGTTTATTCCAGTGTATTTAGACTATTGCTAGCTGTCATATATTTGGACCTGAAGTTACTGTCCCTGGTTTAAGTTTGGCTGTCAGGGCTTTGATTTTAAGGTAAATCAGGGTATGATTTCTACCTTATTTCTTGTACTTCGCTCATAATGTGTCGTGTAATTAAAAAATACATTATTCCATATGCATTAGTTTGTAGTGTTTCACGTTTCTTTATTACACACTGAGTCATCACAGTTCCACAGAAATTTAACAACATTATATAACGAGTAATAAGTAATATAAAAAAGTCAACAAAAGCCATCCAGGCCTGCCATTGTGAATAAATTAATGATCAATATTGAAACAGCAAGTAAAATGAAAACTTGTTTAACATAACTACAGCATTTCTTAGTGCTATCTGGAATGATGGAAGGTAGGTTATCAGTTACATAATGTTTAACAAGTAACACTTTTGAGCGTTGTGATAATAAAACACATAAACAGTGTACCATTCCACTTAATCTTGCTCCATTTTGTACATTTTTATTCCTGGACCTCTGCCACTAATTTAAACTGCTCACTGTTCATATTTCTTTGTGTGTCCGCACACAATTATCAGGTCTAGCACATGTTGTGTGTTTATATGAGGCTGTGTGATAAACTCTATTCAGCCCATCCGGTATGTGTCCGCAGGGCAGCCAGGCAGGCGAAAGCTGTCAGGCACAGGGCTGTCTAATTTACAGATAATCTTATAGATGGCCTTCTTCCAGCAGGGATCAGCATCTCGACCAGTCTGTATGGCAGAGAAAAACTCCCTCAGGGCTACCTCAGACACCTCCACAAACCTCTCTGGAACCTTCAAAGAGAACATGACATTTATGCATACAGTTCCTCTGGTATGATGCTAACAGCGCCACGGGTTCAAATCCCACAGAACACACAAACTGATAAAAAAAGCAGCTAGACTGAAAAGCATCTGACTGCACTCCTGTGGCTTTGAATAAATGCATCTGCAAATGCATGTATGTAAATACAATTATGTGGTTACATGCAGCACCCACGCCTTTAAACATGCACACACACATACACTGACCTGGTAATCATTGCTCTTATTGTAATGCATGTTAAGAATGCGGTAAAGCTCAGAGTCTCGGCCCAGGCGCAGTGCTCTTTCCCTGGCAGATGCCAGTCTCTCTCTGGCTGCCTGGCGAGCGAAGCGCTCAATCTGGATGTAGAAGAACTCCCGGAAGTTACTGAACCATTTAATCAGCTGGGAAGTGACACAGCGATTGAACTGTGTAGAAAAGCACAGAATCAGCATCATTTAAAAAGATGTAGGTCACCTACATACATCTAGATATAATGCTTCAGAGACAATATGAGTTGAACAGCATACAACCTAGATACCGATTCTTTCAGAAAGATATAGTTTCTTATAGTTTCTGTCAAAAATGCCAATAATATCCATAATACCATAAGTTTAATTACATTTTCTAACTGAAACCGTTTCAAAGGGGATCTGCTGTATATAGGTCAGTGTGAACTCATTCAATAAGTCATTAACCCACATAATTTGTTAGTTATGCTCACACAGAAAATACCACATCATATTCAGGACAGTTGTAATCACCTTGACGTCAGGGAAAAACGTTTTGAGTGTGCTGGAGCTGGGGTAGCGTGCAAAGAAGAACATCAGTTTGGCTTTTTTCAGATGGCATGGAGAAAGACCTTCCTGAGAGTGAAGATGGTTAAAGAATACAACACAAACAACAGTCTTTATTAAATACATTAGTACACAAATCACTGGCACTGGTAGAATATTTTTGCAAATATTCTACATATAAAAAGGATATTGACCCGGCAGCAAGATAGAGAGCTGCATCTGCTCCATCCAGCACTCCTGCTCCACCTCCCCGCAGCCCTCCTTCCCTCATGCTATCCGACAGAGATGGGTCCAGCTGGCCCAGCAAAGGGAGGGGTGGGAACACAGAGCTGTGTGAACGGAAGTCCATGAAAGGTTCGGATAGGCAGTCCTTATGAAGTGGTAAACTGGAGAGAGAACGGGCAAAAAGATTCTGCATGGTGTAGTGGAGAAGGGGCAGGGGCACAGGGTTATCTGGAGGATAGGAGGGCAAAAAGTGGTCTTTGCTCCTAGGTGGCAGAAGTGCTGGGAGAGGAGGCTGAGGTAAGGGACCGAGGCTGGGATTGGTTTGAGGGAGGAGTAGGTCTTTCTGTCCACTCTGAATGATAGGGCTCCTCTTGTCTTGAGGACTCTTTGTGGTAAGTGGTAAAGCTTCCACCTGCTCTATCACTTCAGCGACTCTGTCAGGTCTCTTCCTGCTGTCAGGGTTTAGATCCAATGCCATACTGGTTTCTTGGTGAATATTGGCAGATGTGACAGAGGCGTCTGTTTCAGCATAGAACCGAACAACCCTATCAATAACCTGAGCCACCACAACCGCCAGTTCCTGCTTTAGAGCTTGAGCAAATTTCTGCCCCCCTTCTGCACTCTCCCACTCACCCCTGATCAGACTGCAGCCCAGCCACACTTGATCACCATTTAACTCCAGGTCCAAGTCCATGGAGGTCTCTGGAAATATTCCAGGATTCCCATTCTGATTGCTTTCATTGTTTTTCTTTGCCAAGCAGCGTGGGGGTGAAAATTTATCGCTGATGAGAGGATCACTGCCACTGGAAAACATCTCTGCAACTTCATCCAAATGTAATGCTCCATTCTCTTGTTCCTCCTCTCCTTCTTTCTCTTCATCTACCTGCCCTCCATACACTTGCCATACTTTCTGCTGAAGCTCCAGAAGTTTCCCTCTGGTCTCCTCCAGCTGAAGCTTCAATTCTTGTCGTTGTCGCTTCCTGCCCTCCCTGCTCTCCCTCTTGTTGTCTGGTTCTGCTCCTTTTCTCTCATCCATTTTACCCGAAGCTCTACTCTTCCTCCCTCTCTTGCCCTCTCTACTCACCTCTTCTTCATTTCTTACAGCTGAGTTCATCCTCAGCCTTTTCACTCTTGCAAAATCCTGGCTCCAGTCTTCAGGCTCTGGAGCTAAATCTTGTCCCCCGTCTCCAGGACAGCGCTGTGAGGATGGGGCAGCCCCAACTGCAAACTCTGTCTTTCCAAACACATCTTCCTCACTTATATCATCATCTACCAACAGCCCAGGGAACAATCCCTGACGCTGACGGAAACTACCCCACCTCTGGGAAGCACTATTGGGGTGCATGAGAGGGGAGAAAAGAGGGTGGGAGGACAGACTGCCAGGTGAAAATCGGTGGTTTGTGGGGTTAGAATCTGGCAGGCTGCGATACAGGTCGAACGGACACATCTGGGATGGCTGCTGATGAAATCGATCTGAAGCGGAATCCATCGCCCACTGATCCTTTCTGGTCTGGATTCAGAACCTTAAAAAGAAAGACAATTTAAATATTCAATCCACGCTAATCTGAGTAAATCAAGTGTACACGTATGAGTGTAGACAATAAATATGCGTTTATTTGGATCAGTCTCTCGTTGTTATCCTCATCATCATCATCGGTGTTTTTTCCTCTCTGCATGTGTGTGTTATCTGTCCACCCGCAGCTGTACCGCTGTTTGTTCAGACTGTTGACTTTATTTTACTCATCCTTCACACACTCTACACAGCACAAACACACAACTGCACACAGACACAGCAAATATTTTAATGAGATTACTATAGTCCGTATTTTACTTCATTCAAACCTTGTACCACTAAACAGAGACAGACAGACAGACAGGCAGGCAGACAGACAGATTAAACTGATGATTATGTCTTTTTCAGGTTGGCTCAAACATCACAGATGTCATCAGATTACTGTCCGAATAAAAGCCGTTTAACTGTCCTGAAAACATGTAACAGATGGAAGCGACATCCTCGCGGATAAACGATAAAAACTGATTTGCGTTAATTACTGACAGACTAACAAAGAGGACAGAAATAAAATCATTCTCGCATCAAAGTTTCTTCCCGTTATAACATCTGACATTATTAAACTCACATTCATTCATCAGCAGACGAAGCGTTTGACAAACAGACAAGAAAGAAGAAGCGAACAAACAAACAACTTACAAAACAGTCCGTCAGACGCGTCACTTTCCTGTCGGGTTTGATGCTCTTGTGAGTCTGACTGTCCGCGGAGCGTCAGCAGCGCCTCTGACGCGCGCACGCGCCTCAGCAGCCAGTGAGCGTCGAGGCGCGAGGGAGGGATGAACGCGCGGCCCTCCAATAAACCTACATGATGACAATAATCATATATAATGCTAATGTCACACATACATGGTCCAGCATTACCAATGAGGATTTCAATCTACAGTAAAACAGATTAGAACATTTCTAAAATAAAATACATCAAATAACAACATAACTACAATTTCTTTTGTAGTCTACTGCCTTGAAAACCTGTCACAAATACAAAAAATAAAAATACTCTTGTTATACAGAAAAGATCATATCAATTAAATCACCTCAGTGAGAACAAGAACAGTTGAAACAAAAACCTGAAAGTACAAAATCCAGATATATTACGTCCATAAGGATGTTGAAAGAAATGTGCACAAAGTTGAATCAAATCTAAAATAAATGGGTGTTAATTTCTTTGAACACGTTAATAAGTGATTTGCATTGATTTCACAGCTATACGTTCAGTTTCCTCTCATTACACACAACTGCACACACTCAACTTTCCTGCTAGTGTCTCTGTGAATGTGTCTGCAGCACAGGTTTAAATGCAGTCTGATACTCGTGCTGTTAAATGTCCTGCACAGTAGCTCATGAGTCACTGTATGTTTGTTTTCTCTTCTATCCCGTAGCACAGAAACGAATATAAACATAAAAACGAAGCAGAGCTCTCAATAATCAGTCTCCTCCATCACTCAATGTGTGAACACTGATTATTGGTCCCTCCACTCCTCTTCACAGCACCCCCTCTCTCCCTTTCATTGTTTTCATCACTCCCTCTCTCCCCACTTCACAGAAATACCCCTCAACCAACCAAACTGTTCACAATAACCAGTGGCTACTGTTGTTATGGAAACAAGAAATGTGACACAAAGCTTTATTAATAAAAGGTGCTTGGGGCTAGAGAGATCTAAGTAAACAAATGTAATTGAAATGTATTTTTAAAAACGACTAAATATTGGATAAATACAGACAGAACATTAACACAGTCTGTGTACTTTCACAAGTGGTGTTTATGCTGACAGACTCCTGTCTGTGTCTCAACTGTAAATCATTAATTGATAATTTTAAAATATAATATTAAGCAATGCATGATGATAGATTCCTTAATAAATTCCTTATGGGTTAATCAATTTACACTGTAAACAAACACACACCTTTCATAAGGTCAAGCTGAAAGGCTTTTGAACTTCATTAACAACTCACACTGAATCCTTTGAACTGAAGCCAAATGACTGACAGCAAACAATATTAAAATGCATGAGCAATTCTAACAAAGAGCCATGAAACACACCAAAGGGACACAGCCATTTGCAAGCAGGGTTTTAAAAATGCCACACAAATGTGGTTCTTTTCAGATGGTGGGAGACATATCAAAATGTCTCATTTGAATGAGTCACGATCAAACATATTGCAATACGAGTCCATAATATGTGCAGAATGAAAATGTGGCATCCAGGGGAGAGAGAGAAAGCAGAAGTGGAGATAGACGTTTGAGAGGGTCAATGGACAGGCAGAGTTTTTGCCCATTGGTTCTCTCTGAGGGAAAGTGTGTACAAGAGAGTGAACACTCACACATTCAGCCTTGGGCAAGGTGACTGTGAAGAGACAGTGAGTGACAACTGCTGCTCCACTAAAGGACATTCAGTCTGAAAGAACAGAATAATGCATCAAATCTTCAGGATTTAAAATCACGTCAAACCCTCAGAAAGACAAATCCACACGGTCACATTTTAAAGGGGTCCTACGATGTATTCATGGTTTTTCAACAGTAGATAGTGTGTAATGTTGCTGTTTGAGCATAAAAAGATCTGCAGTCACAGCCCTGCAAGTTCACTGAGAAGGGAGTTACAGAAATCATTTAAAAAATAACAATGCGCGACTACAAGCAGGTACTGTGATGTCACACCCAGAAAGTGGAAGAGATGCTGTTTTGCACCCCAATACTGAAACTGCTTTGTTCAGCCGTCCTAAGAGAGACTAATGTTGACTGAGCCACATGATCACTTTCACTTCTGTAAACCTGTTTACTCTTATTCTGTGTAATACACCAATATTTAAGGTGTGTGAACTTTATTAATGTTTTATTTACATCTGAATTTCATCTGAAATGTATAAGACAAAATAAAAAGTGTTTTAGAGGATTGTAACTAATGATATTGTGTATTCTGCCAACTGTCAAAATGTACCAGTAGCCTAATTCACAAAAAACGAATGTTTCAGTGATTAGACGTAAATATCAGGTCAAATATGTAGTTATTTAAATTCCACATTTCCACAGTCTGTGGAGATAAAAAAAAAGCGTCAAAATGTAAAGCAGGATACCGCTCCTAATTAAATTAGACAAAATATTGAAAAACAAACACTCTGGGGAGAAATGTTTAAAACTGTTTGAATGACGGACGTACCAGTTTTGCTGAACTTTCTGTGGACTTCCATGTGGGTCTGGACATCTGTCGTTAAAAAATAAATAAAAATAAATCAGCTGACCACCGATATCGTCTAACACTGGATTCTTGGTCCCATTGAACCTCATTTTACACAGATGTCTGAGTGAAACTGAAAATCTTCACTCAGGCTGTGATGACCTTGTGTTTCAGGAATCTGACTGCAGTATCACATGATTTAAACAGTGAGTGTGTGCATGTGTCTTCAGTGGATTTTTTCTGTCCTCTTGGTACTGCAAACAGATTCTTTGATCTTTGACCACAATGACTCTCACCATGTGATGGAGAACCTCAGGAATACAATATAATGCACTGACTAACACTTTCATCCCCACAGATACCACAGACACACACAGATTCTCACTCTCTCTCGCTCTCAGTCTCTCTGCAGTACTCAGGTGGCAATTATCCTCTTTGGCTGGAGTGTTTTGATGGTATAATTGCCATGGACACTGAGGAGAGAGGGATTGGTGAGTGAGAGACAGAATGAGGGATAGAGAGGGAGAGAGAGGGATATTGAGAGCCGACACTCAGCATGCTAATGCCCAAACACACTCCATCTCCCCCTTTTCGTCACTCTCACCCATCGCTCACAAACACACACACACAGGTGCAGTAACCTCTCTCTCTCTCTCTCTCTCTCTCTCTCTCCATTCCACATTCTCTCCAGGCAGCCAAAACAGCAAATACACAAGCCCTGCGGGAGAGAGAGAAAACAACAGGAGGAGGAAAAAAGAGAAGAATATTTTCCATCCACTGACAATAGGGATGATCCGTGCTCATCCTCTAGTTTCCTCTTTCAGCTCTCTGTAGCGCTTTCTGTCTTTCATATTCACTGTTTACTTTTGTTCTCACTCTGGACACAGAGCCAAGGTGTCTACAGCAGCACTGCACACGATGACCTAAGAGATGTGATTTAACACAGCAGCGTCTTAATCTCTGGATCGAGGGACTTGCAGAGGCTTAGGACAAAACAGTGACATCTGGAGGTGAATTAAAGCAACTGCACTTCACGTCAACATGAAAACAAAACCAGCCCCATCACTTTTCATAACATGAAATGCATATTATTACAAAAATGCTTGTCTCTGTTATCTATCACCAAAATGCAATTTTTTGCTTTGCTCCTGAAACATCTTACATTTGGTTTCAGGTCACCTAGACAACACAAACTACTGATCAATGACAGTCCAATTTTGCTCCAAAATATCTAACAGAAATGGTTTGTAAATGTCATTTCATGTTTAAAAATAGAACAACTGGCCAAAAACTGACAAAACAGGCAGATTCCATTTTAAGACAATTTCTTCATTTAGACAAAAATCAGTTCAACCATTAGCTAAAACCAAACACAACTGAAATCTGAGAAAATCCAGTTCCTCACACTGATCAGAAAGTGTCACAGATCATTTTAAGTTAAAACAGAGTAAAATCAAGTATAAATCAGCTGTTGTGTTCTTACACTGCAGAAGCTGTAATGCTCAGATCCTGATGGATGCTGCTGCAGGACTAACTATTCAGGTAAACGGGAATATAAGTGTGGGAGTCAAGTGTGTGTGTGTGTGTGTGTGCGCATGTTGACTGTGTGGGTGGGTGGCCAGTTACACTTAAGAGTAAAATTACGGCAGAATTGTTTGCATATGTGTGTGTGTTAGTCAAACCTCAGTCCAAAGTGTGTAAGTGGGAGTGTGCTTGAGAATCTGAGGTTCTATGAAGCTTGAGTTAGTGTTTGGGTGTGTGTGTGTTTAAATGGTTTCTCTATGTATTGTGGTTGTGAGTGGGAGTCTGTATGGACAGAAGTCTCTCTGCGTGCTCTAGGACTTCAGCAATCTTCCTCTTCACTGAATCTCTCCTCTTCAAATCCACATCTCCTAGTGAGAGAGACAAAGAGTAAGCGAGGGAGAAGAGAGGAGGTAAAACAAAGAGACATGCTGAGGTTCACTTTCCTGCTTTTATTTAAATATTTTGCACTGCATCCAAATAGAGCTGATTTCCTGCATAAAAACATCCCAGTTAATGTTCTTGTGTTAAGAGCGACTCTATTTCTGCCTCTGCAGTCATGTAATCATGCCAGTGGCATTAAGACCATTTGGCTGATTAATAATCTGTATTCTGCACATACTGGGCCAATTTTTATGTTTTTATCTGTATTTAGCTGGAAAATGATCACAGTATTTCCAGGTATCAGGACAATTATAATTTGTGTTGACAGTTTCTGCCCTCTTTGCATGTGTTCTGTAGCTCACAAATGACTGAATACATTGCGGTGAACACTGCAGTACACACTACTGCTAAATAACAGGAAATAAGCATTGTGCAATGTAGTTAAGCTACACTAATGTTTCCCACCACCTGATTCTGTGTCTGAATGTTGCTTTTGCAGTCTCACTAAATGAGTTCAAATTGAGTTCATTTGTCACACTGGAGATGTAGGTTAATAATCAGAATTAGAGTAATTAGAATATTAACACACTGTACACAGTGGATGATTTAAGAGTAATGTGTCAGTATGCTGTGCTACACACTTTCTCTCACCTTGAACTCCTTTCATGAGTATATCAACAGCAGCTCTGTATCTCTGTACTGCTGTGCTGAAATCTCCCTCTCTCTCTCGCTCCCGGGCAGCATTCAGGTCTTCACTGGCCTGCGACACATAGCTTGAATCTCTGTCAGGCTGAGCTCCATTCGTACTGGTCAGAGGGACTGACAGGAGTTCGGCATGGCTGGGAGAGCCATACTGTTGTTCTGAGAGATTGAAAAGAAGTTTGAGGATCCAATGAATTTAAGACAGAGTAACCGTTCTGTCTTTATCATATATTGATGTTTGTGATGTTTGGACGAGTCAAACTGTGCAGATTCTTTTACCTTCTTTGGCACATGGGTCAAAAATAGCAAGATCGGTATCTGATAGCAAAGGCGGAGTCTTGTATACGTGTTCCTCCAATCCAGAATCAAAAAGCGAATCAAACTCCTCTGTTTGGTCAACTGGGGAATCTGGAATTTCTGGCAGCAAAGAAACATCTGAAAGGGTGTCAGAAACAATCAGCCATGAAGTAAAAAAACAATCAGGACATTATAAAGATGAAATGATTATAACAAACTGACCTGTAATGTCTGTAGCAGCAGGAGACTGATCTGTGCCTGTAATCTCCGCTTCTCTCTCACCTGCTGTCTGTATTTCTGTGTTTGTCTCAAGAGTCGGGCTGCTTTCAGTGTCACTGAGGGCCTCGACCGCCACCTCAGGCTTGGTTAAATCTGTCAGTCTTTGGTTGTACTCCAGCTCCTGGGCCTGAATAGGAGCTTCTCTCCCCGTCTCCTCCTCAGCCAACAGCCCAGAGTTTCTCTCCGGCAGGGGAATTAGAGGAGGTGGCAGAGAGGTGGAAATGGTGGACGTGTCCAATGGTCTCTTCACCTCCCCTTCCTTCACCGTCATCATCAGTGGGGCAGAATGAAAGTCATACAGGTTTTTCACTTTTTGAGTAAGCAGTATTTCTTTAAGACACATGCCAGGCCTTGCAAATGTTTGTTTTTACAAAATTATATATATACCTTTATAAATAAATAACCCTTAAATATATATAGATGAACTTTCTCTACACATTTGTGTATCTCACCCTGAAGAATTCTTTGAGCTGAGGGCTGTTGTACAGAGCAGCAATATTCGTTGTAAAGAGTAACATGAGTTCAGCTGCTTGTCTCCTCTCTTCAATTACAGCCTCATCAAACCGCCCTGAGACACACACACACACACACACACACACACACACACACAAAACAAAACAACAAGAGTGGGATAAGAGAGGGAAAATAGCAAACAGTTTTTGAACAAAGAAAAATCGATCTACTGTCTCAGCTATTCTGATATGAGATTCTGTTGGTCTTACCGAAAACCTGAGCTCGTGGAAACGGGGGAAAATCTTCCTGCCGTCTGAAGAGATTCCTGTGTGTGTACGCCAGCTCTCCATGTAACTTCTTCAGCTCTGAGTACCTTTTCCAGACCACCACCTGCACATCAAGCCCAACACTTACTCACACACACACATATATATACACACACACACACACATA
>JAZGTK010003167.1:15645-28333 GCA_036877625.1 Ambastaia sidthimunki | reverse complement strand
GTGACTGCGTGTGTGAGTGAAGACGTCTGAGTGCGTGACTGCGTGTGTGAGTGAAGACGTCTGAGTGTGTGACTGCGTGTGTGTGTTATTTAAAGGAGTTATGGAAGATCATTCACGGCACTTGTACATTAGATCATGTCTAACACAATACCAAAACTGTTTATCAGATAAAACTCTGATCAGAGATTAAACACTGAGTAAAACTTAAAGAAATAATTACAATTTAAGTACATTTCATTGACATGTATGGTATCAATATTGGTATGGTCTTGGGCTCCCACGGATCCAAATGAAAACCTGTGTAATGAAGCAAAAGCAATTAAGAGCAGAATGAAATCTTTATTTGTTATGACAAAATGTCAATAATGACTGTAGACCAGCAACAGGTCCTGGAACAACGTAATGTTCATGTCACACAGTTTAAACCTGCAGCCTCTCTGTTACTGTGACAAAAGTCTTTCTCAGAATCTGCGTCTGAGTCTCCTGTTAGTCTGTGTCACCTCACGGCTTGTTAACGGTCCCATCATGCTAACTGCTTTACATTCAGAAAAGTCAGTCTGATATTTTAACTGCAGCTGAAAATCTGTAGTGTGTCTTTTAAAGGACACAAAAACATTCTGTGCTTGTGAGCTGTAATTAGATTACAGCTCACAAGCACAGCTTTATATAGCTGTAATTAGATTACAGCTATATAAAACCAGTGTGGTCTCTCTCTCTCTCATTTTGTAGTTACGGGGTGTTGTTATGGGAGCTGCTGACAGGTGAAGCTCCATACAGAGGTATAGATGGTCTGGCTGTAGCATATGGAGTAGCAGTCAATAAACTTACTCTCCCCATTCCCTCCACCTGCCCTGAGTCCTTTGCACAGCTCATGTCCGGTGAGTTCCTTCATTCACCATCATTCTTCATTCACTCATCATTCATTCGCTCACCCTCATTCTTCATTGGTTTGCTCACCCTCATTCTTCATTGGTTTGCTCACCCTCATTCTTCATTCGCTCACCCTCTCGTACCCTGTTTTTGACACTTATGGTTAAATGACTGAATCTCAAGTATTGTTAAATGTATCCGTCCGTTAGCTCTGTAGCAGCCGGACCGTTGTGTGTTATTCTTTTGTAACTGACATAGTCAGAGTTTGTGTGTAAGAGTGTTGGGATCAGGACCCTCACCGGAGGCCCAGTTTCAGTTCCATCTTGGAGCAGCTGACAGCTCTGGAGCTGCAGGTGATGGAGGACATGCCCCAGGACTCTTTCCATTCTCTTCAGGAAGACTGGAAGCTGGAGATTCAGGACATGTTTGATGAACTCCGAGCCAAAGAGAAGGTACAAGCTGCTGTGGTTGCTGTCTGGATTCTGGTGTCATTTGTTTAGTGAGATGTTGTTTCAGATCCGTTGAAATATTCATCATGTTGATTATTTTATATATATGTGTGTGTGTATGCACACATTAGGAGCTGCGGTGTCGTGAGGAGGAGCTGAAACGTGCCGCGTTGGAGCAGAAGTCTCATGAGGAGTTTCTCCGTCAGCGTGAGCAGCAGTTAGCCCAGTGGGAGCAGGACGTGTTTGAGCGAGAACTTTCACTGCTCATCTCACACCTGAACCCAAACCACAAACCCAACGTCAAGAAACGCAAAGGAACCTTCAAGAAGCACAAACTCAAGGTGAAGAATGGAGAGAAGATCAGCATGCCTCAGGGTGAGAGGGCACTTACACACACACGTTGGCATATGCGGTTTGGCACACACTGTACAAACTGGATGTTTTGTCTCCTGACCCTCACAGAACATTTTTTGCATTTTTTAATTAAAAAAAAAATAATTTGTTTTTAAGCAATTAGTTTGAGTATACAGGAAGTGTCCCCATGAACCATGTTTACACATTATTATACACGTGGCATTATACACATTTGTGTCCTCGTAAATCACATATTCAATCCCCCCACACACACTTCATTTTTCATGCTTTATGGAGACATTACTAAACCTATCCATTACAGAAAACTTGCTGCTATTTTTACATTTTTAACAAAAGATCATTCTTTGTGATTTATAAACTTGTTTTATATGGAGACCTCAAAAATGTCACCACAAGGTACTACTATACTTGTGTGGACACACAAAGTATTGAATCCCAGGAAAACACACACACACAGACTATCAGGTTGTTCACAGGTGACACATGGATGTCGCATATAAATTATTTGTGATTATTTAATTATGTGTTTATTGTGATTATTTAATTATGTATTTGTGATGCATATTATTTATTTTGTGAATTTAATAATATATAATAAATTCTAAAAAAAAAGTAATACTATTTTTTAAAAATAATTTTCACAGATTTTATTCATAAGATCACGGTTCAGGCATCTCCAGGTTTGGAGAAAAGACGAAATTCTCCGGATCTGGGTTCTCCATCTATTGGCCCACGCTTCCGTGCGATTCAACGTGAGTGTGTTCAGCAAACACACAAAATTACACCAGAAATCAAACATTTCACTGTACATTAGCTGAATTCAGATACACTTGGGCAGTTAATTCATATATTCTCAGTCTGTCATTCTGTGTGTCTGTCTCGCTCTGTGTTTGTCTGTCAGTAATCCCCAGTGACAGTAAGTGGAGTTCTGTTTGGCCTTTGGAGTCGCTCCCTCTTAAACAGTCTAATGGTGAGAGGAGATTTACTCCACATCTAAGTCCCAAAAGTCCAAAGATTCTCCGTCTCAGTACACCAGAAAACAGGTACACACACGCACACAAAACAGAGCTGCTAGCAATGCAGTGCTCTACCAGATAAGCCCAGAAAACACACGTTGGGTTTTCAGGTTTTATGGGGACATTTCATAGATGTAACTATTTTTATACTGGTAAAATAAATTATATATTCTATCCCCCTAAACCTAACCATAACAGAAAACTTTCTGCTATTTTAGATTTTCAAAAGTGATCGTTTTGTATGATTTATAAGCTTGTTTCTTCACAGCAACTTCTAAAATGTACCCACAAGGTCAAAATTGGGTTGCATTGCTATACTTGTGGGCTATTGGTAACAGACTGAAACTGACACACAATATCAACAATCCTCCCTCATTTTAGTAAATAATCCATAATAGTTATATTCTCAGTCTGTGAAAAGTCACAGTAATTTTTGAGTTTAAGGATAATTAATCTCTACATAATATTTACTTTTAAATATTTAATATTTATAATATACTTCTGGTTCAGAATTTACTTTACAGCAAATAAAATGTATCAAAAACCATAGAATTGCACACACAGTGCAAAACAGAGACACAGTTAAATGATTTTTTTGGCTGCAGTTCTAATAAAAAACAAATGGCCCAGCGTGTATTGAGATGATATCAGTGCACCACTAAAGGTGACATTTAACGTGTGTGTGTGTGGGTTTGTGTCAGTCTGTCAATGAGAGCCAAACTCCTAGACATGGATTGTCATGACAACAAGGATTCAAAAGTGGATTTTGAGGAATACAGACCTATCACACCTGAATCCAGCAATAATGGTAAAACATGCACACACCAGAATAAACCCGTCTGCATTTTTTGCTCTCTCTGAGCCTGCTGCTTTCTGTCTGTCAGAAGGCTCTGAGAGTGAGGAAGGCATTTCGTCCCCCTGCGGCTCACCTAAACCAGAACACTCCGGCCTGCCATCTCTCCCTAAGAGCACTCACCGTGCCTTGCTCAGTAGCACCGCCCTGTTGGCATCTGTCGCTCTCGGACGATGTCTGGAGCCTCAGCACCCCCCCACACCACCACCAAGGGCATCCTCAAGGACTAACCTCCCCACGCTGGAAGCGGATTGGTCTCCAGAGCGACCCACAGATTCTGAGGTTGTAGGAGATCTGATCACATTCAGCATGGACTCTCTACCGCGAGGATTTTCAAACATGTTGAAACGACCTGAGATTAAGCCATTACCCCTCACCCCCCCGCCCCCTAACCCCAGAGAGAGAGACAGGTCAGCCCGCCGCATGTGTCCACTGAGTCCAGGAGACTGGATGCTGAATGGAGAGACAGGCAGTGAGGTCCTGTGTCAGGACGTTGAGAGCAGAAGATCTCCATCTGGATTCCAGGCATCTCAGCTGGGTGAGATTGTTAAACAGTTAAACAATTGTTAAACACCGTTTAAAACAACCCAGTTTATTTCTTTTGTTACTTAAAATCATCTGCAATAATTTGTTTCTCTTCAAGTAACAAAGTCAGTCTGAGATCTGGACCTTGATGAGGGTAGACAGCAAATTAAATGTAAACAGTTCCAATTACTGAATCTGTTTTAATGAATTCCGTGAAACTGAAGTAAAAATAAAAGCTAAAATGTATCACCGTTAGTGCTGAGCTGGGTTAAAATCACAGAAACTTTCACTTTGATACTACAAATAACCTGAAGACATTTTATATTGCCAACAAAATGATTGTGCTATTTTCCCCACAATCACATTGCAAACCAGCATGTCTGCAAATGCCTGCAAACCAGTCACTGAGAATCAATGGTCTAGTTCAGTTTTTCTCTCTGTTTACAGTGTTGGATCTTCCGTTGTGTCAGGACACTTTTGAGGTTGAAGACAGATCTCCACTTCTCTGCGCTCTGTCTCCAGACCCTCGTTTTTGGAGCCCCAAAACACATCATCTGGAGGTGAACATCGTTCCCCGGCCGCGCCCTTCCCCTAACCGACCTCGCATTGACCCTTGGAGTTTCATATCAGCTGGTGGGTCAGACAGACTGGGTGCCAAAGCTGTTTTTACCAGCAGCCCCAGTAGTCCTCGACTGGGGTACGATCCATCACCTACCAACCCCTTCACAAACTGTCACCCCTTCCCGTCCCCAGACTGTGACCCCTTCAATCTAAAGGTCGACCCATCCATGAACTCAGACCATGCCTTGGCCTTTGACCCCTTCTCCGCCCCTTTTCCCACCTCGCGATCTGCTCCCTGCTCTACAAACGGTAGTCCTAACCTCTCTCTCAGGGTGGCCCCCCTAAACCCGGCCGACTGTCCGCTCATTGACCTGAGCTGGGTGAGTGTCAACAAACCTCTAAATGTTGCCAAAGAGAGGGTCCACCCTCAACAGACTTTTGGGCTCAGCCCGTTTAGATTGTCTGCGCAACACAGAGATGATCGGTTCTAAACCTGAGAAATTAAGTTTGTAGAAATAGGCCCAAGCGAGGGTCAAGAAATCAGGATAGTTCATAACATGCCCCAACGAATTCAGGAAAATATATCACCGGAATATTTCAATTTGGTCTTGAAAAGAAAACTCATTTTGTTTGAGATTTTGTGTGTTTTGGCATCCTCTCCAAGTCTTCCATTATTTTCTTAGTGTCCTAAGCGTTTAAATCTGTGCTTGTTCTATAGGTTTTGCTTCAGCAGTGTAAAATCCACCCAGATTGTGGGTGGGATTTATGGATTGTGTTAAGGGTTGAATCTTCCAGCATTTTGGAAATGTTGTTCTCGGTGAACAAAAATATCAGAGAAACCTTATGGATGTAGTTTATTAGTTTATTAGTTTTCTAGAACCTTCTTGCTTAGACCTTGTTTTACATTCCACCATGAAGTTCTGCAGAGGCCGTGCTGTCAGTAGTCAGAATTCAGCATGTCTGTGCTGTTTTTTCTGCATCCAAATCATAACATGCATTCTCATTTATGATATTACACTGAATAAGCTGACAACAATGAGCATACAGTCACAGAAGACCTGTAAATATCAGAGATAATTTAACCTGTGATCTTCAGGTCTTGACATGTCATGGAAATAAATCAAATTATAATCAAATCGATATATTTTTGCATATGTATAAATAAATGTAGAAAATTTCGAAATTGCACTTTTCTTAAAAAAAGAGGATTTTTCATGACATGGTAAAGTTGATTGAAGTGGTTTAAGCAAAGCCTGATCCACACACTTAGATTTTAAGTTTTTCAGAGCATGCAGCTCTGTCAGTGTTTTCAATGTTCATGCCTTGAGCTATAATGTCAAGGCATGAAATCAAATGTGAACTGATGTTCTGTACACATTTTAATCTTCAAAAAACTATAAAGTGAAGTCAAACCCCAGTAAACACATTTATTTGTGATAAGAAGAGCATTCTCTGCTGAGAAAACACTGGAACATTTTTATTTTTAAGAGTCTGAGGAGAAACTGTTATAAAAATGGGCTCTGTGTGTACTACTGAAATTTCCTTTGTGAGGATGAAATTTTGACTTGGTGTCTTTTTTGGCATTTTGTTGTGTTAGCATATGCTATAGGGTAGATAGATTTAGAACACAGTTAAGCTGTAACAGGAGACTTTTTTTAGAATATAATTCATCAGTTGCTGTTAAACAAACTGGGTAGAGTACATGAACAACACTTTATAAATTCAATTATATTGTTTGATACTTTGAAACAAAAAGCATGACAAATATTGTTTCTTTTTTCCAACCAATAATATTTAATTATTATTTAAAATTGATAAAAAAGCATTATTTTTAATGGGTTACAATAGCTATAATATTGGTAAAGAATATTAGTCAATTGAATGATTGATATATTTATAGTTCTGATGTTAGTTTCACACTCTTGAGGGAGTGTGAAACATTGATGTTGCTGAGACATTGATGCAGTTGCATGACTCTGCGATTATTGATCTGTTTGCTGTTCTTTTATCCAGACAGCAGAAGTCATTTCAAACATCAGAGAAGCTTCTCTTTCTACAGAAACCTCTTGTGTAGCACTCACTTCCAGTCAGCCATTCACTTGCTTTCAAGTGTGAGATGTGTCTGTTTTGACTGGACAGCTGTCAAGGGTTTCTGCATCAATAAAGAGTGAACTAGGTTCCTCAACATGGAAACTGGCCCTGTTTACGTAAATCATGTGTTTCTGGTCCTTATTGTGTACAATTCATCAATGTATTTTTATCAAGAAAATCTTTAAAGAGAATATAAGTTTCAGCTGATGTCACCAAATGATAAGTCACTGTCAGACAAACTAAGGAGTAGCTCAGCTTCTGTAGCCATTTATTTGTTACAAACACGCGGATGTAATCATTTAAAGAAGACAAATCTCAGTTCATCAGCTCGGCGAGCTCTCTGAAGTTTACCTGTTTAACATCACAGAAGTAAATGTTTCTGGACCAAATGAAACTAGGTTTTCATGTTCTGAAGAAAATCCTGGTGCTCTCCTGTGCAGTTTTTATGTCAGGACATTGGTAAGATCTTATGAGAGGCTTTTGCCTGAGTGTTGTGAGTGGTAGTTTGATCTCCTGTTGGCATTGAACATTCCTGTTTGTTACCTCAAAACTGATGGGATAAAATTATGACTAATAGTTTTGCTTATCAAAACCGGCTTTTTAAAAAGAGATATTTGGCTTAAAAACACTTGACAATCGCGAAATGTCTAGAAATATGACACAGCCATGCCTGTCATCAACTAATATTTTGGCTGTTTGTGAACATTAGCAGATGCTGCAGAAAACATCACCCGCTTTTCATCTCAATGTGAGATGCTTTTGCTTTTGTGTGCTGGCTTCTGATTGGTGGAGGATTAGATCAGGAATCAGATCACAGACGCTGACAGTGTGGAAACATTTGAACACGTCATGGTGGATTTTTCATACAAGGAGGACAAAGTGACAAAACACACGTCCGATCTAACTTGTTCTCACCTCTTGAGAACTAAAATCTCTGAGGATTCTGCTTTCAGAATCATTGTACTCTGTGTAGCTCTCACCCTTTAAAATAACATTGAGATGAGACAGTTTTGAAAGAAATTGATATTTATTGATGCCTTTTACACACTGGATTCAAGACATTTAAAAAGGGGCTTGAGAGAAATTATTGTATTTAAAAATGTTTTTGCACTGCACTGGAGTCGGTTGGAATAAGGTTAACGGTGCTGCGAAAAGACAAATTTGTGTTTTTACAATATTAAAACATATAAAAATATAGAGACTGTCATACACTGAAGAATAAACAAAGTGTCTGAATTTAAAAAGGGAGATTTTCTGTTTTTGATTTTGTTTGATCTCTGTCTTCTTTTGAGATTTACTCAAACAAAGTCGACCAAAACACTCCAGACCTCTCAGACACAAAAACCAACATTAACACTGTGGTTTCTCTGTTTCCACTACCTGTTAGTTTTGAGGGAAACTTATGAGAGTCTCTAATGGATTATTATATTATTGGTCTTTATTAAACATTGTAGGCTTATATGTAGTTCTTGTGAAGCCTGTATAACAACTATTATCCTGTCTTTTATATTAGTTTTTTTAGTTTCGGTCTGCGTTTTGTATTGTTTTTTGTTTTATCTCAGTGGGCTGGGCCTAATCACTCGATTCCTTTGCATTTTACATTGTGCATGAAATTGTGATTTGTTTCTGTGCATTTGCGTTAACGAATGTGTAAATGTTGTTATTATGCTAATTGTAAAGGGTTTTAACCTGTGGAACCTTTTAAAAATGAGAAAGCAACACCAAATAAAATTTAACACGACTGTTTAAGTCTGATAAACGTTCATGAGTCTTTGTTTGAACTCTTCAATCAGTAGAGAGTAATGTACATGACTTTAAATTAATATGTATAGGAATGTATGTATTTATTTTAACAAATTTTAACCAAATCAAATTCCCTAAATCTTGTGAACAGTTTTGTGGTGGCTGTGTGCAAGTTCTGCTAATTCAAAAGTTGAGTGAGAGTCATACACACAAAGGTAATATTAATGATCAAACCAAACAAAATACAACACTTTTAAAAACACTCAGCAATGTGATTATTTAATGAAGTGATAAGTAGTGGGTTTAATCGGTGATTACATTAAAAGATTTGCTTCTTACCTCTTTAACCTGCTTCTCTAGGTGTTTTTACATGTAGAAAAGGTAAAAAAATGTATTCTCCAGTTTTCTCATTGAACAATGAGGCAAGTTAACTACAACAGTTCTTGATGCAGCAAGAATTGTAACTCTAACCCTTCTTCATAATCATGGCAGAAAATCAAAATACTGTCCTAAACTTACTGGCCCTAATATGACGTCAAAACATTTACCCAGAATGGCGTGACATCAGATTCACATTCTCTATACGTGCAAATAGACAGTCATCAGAAATCGCCGTTTACATGGTAGTTTCTTGTTTCTATTGTTATCCACGTAACCGTAATCATTGAGCTTCAGCAGTATGTGAATGAAACGGCACATAGCAGCAACGATACTGACTGTCTCCACATGTGGTCGCTGTAGTTAAGCGATTGAGTCTTTAAACGACAGTTACCGTGTGAAACAGCAGCAGTTTAATCCTTTAGGCTGGTGCTCGCGATACAATATACTGGACTTTATAATGTGTTGCATATTTCATATCGTCGTATTTGGTGTGGTATCTGTTCTGTGTTTCAGGTATGTTTCAGACGTGTGTCTGGAGTCAGAAATTCACACAAAGGTCAGTCTGATCGAGTGATGTGTGTTTAAAAAGAGAGTTGTGACACCTCCATAGACTTTCAGTGGAAGAATGGAATGCGGAAGCAACTGGTGTCATGGCGCGACCAATCGTTCCGAACACTGAATAGTTCCTGCACTGAACTCTGTTCGTTTTAGTGCTTCCTAAACACACTCACTAGTCAATGACATTTCTGAAGTTTTTGACATTTTAACGCATTTACTGACGTCTTATGAATCTAGTCAATAGTTTTATGACGGCGGGTTTAGTTAATGTTTATTGTTACATAATAGCTATGTACAGTCTAACCGCTCGTATTTATACCACGTTAGAACACAGTGATGCAGATCAAACGCCAAGTGACATCACTGTTGCCATGGAAACTGGCCGTACAGTACAAGAGCTCTGCAATGAATTAAGCCAGTGTCTCTACACTCTTAAACTGGGCTCACACGGGCTCGAGGTTTAAATTATAGTGCACAAAACCGATACATTAATGCAAAGTTTTACAAATCACACACAAAATCACGCTTGCCATACTCTGTGTTTTTGTGCTCTGATATGTGTTGGCTCGGTTTCTCTTTCTGTGTGCGTTTAGGGACGTGGTGGTTTTTCTACCGGCACTCGCTTCTACTTCCTGCAAATGCCAGTTTCGTGTTAATCAGGGCGGCCATTGGTCCATTAGTTTAGATTGACAGCTCCTCCTCTAGCCAATCAGTCGAAGAGGGGTTGTGACGTCACTGCTGGCGCTCACTTGTACACGCAAGATAAAGAACAGCTCATCTGGCAAATCAACTGCAGGTAATTGAACTTATTCTATATTTAGTGGGTTGCAGATATCTATGAAATAATATGTTGACTGAGTAGATCTTTGACTAGTCTGTTAACTGGGTTTAGTCAGCGGAGTTTGTGACAATATTTTGCTATGACGATATTGCATCGTTTTCAGATCGGGATGATTGCGTCAGTACTTTCAGAACAGTCAGTGTGAGACGGAGGTGAATGACAGACGTTATAAAATAGCGACTTTAAAACAATCTGATTTACGAGTCTGTTGCACAGCAGAGATCGTGCTGTTTATTAAACTAACAAAAAAGTATTTCTCATTGACATCTTGAATACAAAAATTATGATTTCAGATCAGATTTATGACATCAGATCAGACGAGGCGCACTTAACATGTATCACAAATGTCAAAGTGTTCATTTATTCTGAAAACAGATTTATACATCATAAATCTCCATTCAAGATGTCAATGTAGCGTTAGAAGTGGTTTTAGAAATGTTTCATTTATATTAGAAATACTTGACTGTATGTTGTATTAGAATCAAACTCTAACACAAGTAATCCCAGATATCTACTTACGTTTATTTTGTTACTTTGCTCATATGGCTCAGTGAAACAACAGAGAAACATTTTCAGTTAAATAAAGCAGTGTGTCTAAAAAGTGTTTTAAGGAAATTGTTTTCTACTTTTAGCCAAAGTCACTTACTGACCAAGAAAAATGTGTTTTTTTTGGTCAGTTTAAGAGAAAGAAATATTGTGCCACAATAGCAAGAAAACAATAGTGTAACAGCAGAGGGAACAGAAATGTTGAATGGTCATAAAAATGGATCTTTATTGATGGTATGAATGAGTGTAATCCTGATTCATAAGTGTGTACTGTAGCTGACTTCAAAACTAAACTGCTGCCAGTATATGAGGTTTTCCATTCTTGTGCATGTATGTTCATGTATTTAGCTTGCTTATGTTTGACCTTTCAGAGGAATACAACATTACTTTTCACGTCAGTCACATAACACCAAACACAGTGAGTTTGCTTTGGTGTGAGTTTGCTTTGGTGTTTTAAAGTCATACAGGTTTGGAACAATGAGGTGACCAGAATTTCCCATTAAAAGTTTGTACTCACATACTCTATTGTAGTAAATAGTGCTGCTGTCTTCAGCAATTACGGTGAAATAAATGTTAGTGCTGTTAGACTGACCTGAGTAAGAAAGAGCTGAAGTCACTTCTGTCGAGTGAATGTTTCTGAAGAGCTCCTGTGCGGACTGAACATTTCCCCCCGAGCTTCTGAACCTTTTACATGAGTTACAGAGACTGAAACACAATGATGTGTGAGCTGACCGAACAGGGTTACAGCTGTGTGAAGTTCTGACAGTAAGCCTCACATTTGCTGGCCATCCGAAAGAGTGCGACATGAGACAGAACCAACAATAAACTAAAGACACAACATAAASATTCATCAATAATCATAACAACAACAATAATAATAATAATAACAATAATACTACTATATGCAATAGAATAAAAAGTGTAATAGGCTTTGATAAAATATAATGTGGGTAAAATAGAAAACATCTGTCCACACAGCCTTAAACATCAATGACAACATACATGTAAAACCTTATCTTCCTTTTAAAAGTTTTATTGCCATAATTTATTTTCTTGTTCTCTGGTCCAGATCAGACACAGATAAGAATCAGAAACCATCAGAGGAAAAAGGTCTCTTTCAGGATGAAGATGAAACCTTCTGGAGGTGCAGATCTGTGTGTCTTTCTGCTTATCCAATGAGATCAGAGCTGCATCAGACTCCACAGCAGGTCTGATCTGTAATCTTATCTCTGACAGAACATACAGTGCTTCACTTTTCCTCGTGTGCACTTTCTATCCTTGATAACCGCTAGAGAGAGAGAGAGAGAGTTACTGTGAAATAAAGATCCTTCAAACAAGATACTCAAAAGCATTTTTATGAAGACATTAAAATTTCAGAGAATTTTTGCTAAGTAGGCAATTGTTGCTTAAGAAAAAAAACAATATTCGCATTAAACATATCTTAACTATTACAAAATACATTCGTTTTGTCTCAAGTAAATGGTGAGCTTTAATAGATTTTTTAAAACTTACATTTTGTCTCTGTGTATAATATTATTTGTTTTTCTTAAAGAGGGTTTTGAACGTCAAGGATATAGTCATTTGGCTAGAGACAGATTCTATGGCTACAGCCCTGCAGGTGTAAATTGTGGGTGGAACATGTGAGGCGACTAACAAACTGATTCAGACATAAACTGTTCAATAATGCCCATTCACATTGCCTGCCTAATTCTGTTTCTAGTTGACCACAGAACTGTTTAAACCCAAACACACACGTTATCTATCCAAAGGGGAACATTCAATAGATTTCTATTGTTATACACAGCTATTAGGTTTTGCTCTGATTTGTCAGATTTTGCTGACTTTTGGGTACAAATTTGTCCCCATTATATGGTTAAGT
>JAZGTK010003167.1:0-15635 GCA_036877625.1 Ambastaia sidthimunki | reverse complement strand
GAAGGACAAAAGCCTGTTTCCATGGAAACAGAAAGAGGAGAGAAAGTGTGGCAATGTTGTTGTTGTTTTGTCTGTGTTTTTTCCATATTCAAATTCTTTGCTGTCCTGTCCTTCAAAACAATTTCACCTCATTTTGTATATGAATATTTTAATCTTTTATCTCAAAATGTAATGTTTTTGGGGTAGACCCGACCTGTTAAAAAAGATGGCCTTTATAATACACACAAACAGTTAATAAGGCTTGGTTTGATGAATATTAGGTCGCTCTCTACAAAGGCACTTTTATATTAATGATGTGCCCTGTTTGACAGAACACAAAAACGCTAAAACGAGACAATTGCATCACATTAAATGAGTCTGTCCCCCAGTATAAAATCCCCCAGTTATAGCCGTATGAAATTGCTGTTATAAGCATTGAACCTTGTTCAAATGGCAAAGGGGAAGGTGTTGCTGTACTCTATAGGAATAGTTTTAAAGTGTTCTGGAGAACTGATTTCAGATACAATTCTTCATTTGATGTAAATAGTAAATCAAATCTGTCATTTCTACTGGCTACTGTATACAGGCCACCAGGGCACCACACAGACTTTATCAAAGAACTTTTTATCAGTAGTATTGACCACAGATCAAGTCTTAATTGTTGGCAATTAACTTTCAAAGACATTTTAAACGGTGTCAGGACCCACTCATTGTCATAATCATACTTTAGATTTAAGACTGTCCTATGGCGTAAATGTTGATGACATTATATATTATATTATATTCTGCTGCAGAGCGAAGACATTTCAGATCATTATCTGGTGTCCTGTTTAATACATTTACCCATGATTACAAAATCAGCTCCTTGTACAATACAGTAGAACGTTATCAACAATGCCACTAAACATTAATTTATCAACAATCTGTCTGAACTGTCTTAATTCTATAGAAGTTTGAAAATACTGACAATGAGATATTAACGCTCTCTTTTCTAACACCTTAGACATACTGGCACTATAAAGACAGCAGGCTGGAAAAATGCAGCATAGCTGAAAGAAAACAAAGATATTCCACGTGACGTGTTTTAAATTTACAGTCAGGCCTTAAAAACTCCAGATCTGTCTACTTTTCTAATCTTTCACATGTCTTAAAAAAGCCAATTGCCAACAATTAGGACTTAAACTGTGGCCAATACTACTTTTAGAGGGAAACACACACACTAGATATTTATTAGATGCGGTGGCTAAATGAAAACACAAAGCTTCAGTCAAAACACTGCTTCAGTCAATATCAATGTCGTAGCAGTGCTGATTTTGTTATTCTTTAATAAAAATAGATACTGAGAAAAAAAAGAGAATAGAAAAAATCATCCAAATGGCTGCGACACAATCACATTGTAATTGTACAGCACATTGTTATTTGCCAAAGAGCAACTCCAGTCATTCACTTCTAAAGGTAAAGATGAACAGTCAGAAATACTTAAGTCATCTAATTCAACATATATGCTTGATCCTATACCTACATGACTAAATATGACAGTCTTAGAGGTACATACTGTTTCAGTAGACTGTGTGGATACATTACCTTCTCATAATCCACTGAGATAGATGTGATGACATTTTCTAATGCGTGTCCATTTATTTATGTAATCATCAGCTCAGTCAACTTTATATTCATGAACCAGTTACAATCTAAGCAGTTTCACTAATTCATGTATGATATGAGCAATACAATTTGCTGTAATATCATGTATTCTATGATGTATGTTTTTCATCATTTTTGTTTCCTGTGTTTTTATTTCATTGCATGTAAAGCTGCTTTAAAACGATACAACTGTAAAAAGCGCAATATAAATAAAATTGAATTGAATTTGAAGGAAACTGTCTCTCCTGGTGTTCTGAAGTTTATCACCACCACAGTAAATCAGTTACCATCTGCGTAACTACAATGATATAAATATGATTATTGGCTGTTTTCAACAAGCGCTTATTTTGGTATGTTGCTAAAAAACATTTCTTGTATTATTGTTTTCTCACTTTCGAGCAGTTATCAGGTTACTGGAGTAAAAGATCTTCAGAAGCTTTACCTTTTAGTAGACGATTATATAACACAGCGACTGCATGGTCAATAAACTAATTACTGTAAGTGTATATGAATGAGGCGATGATGTGTACGTAAAATATTGACTTTAATATTTAATATAACTGCATATTTTTCATAGCTCACTGGAATAATTAATTCTGATTAGTCAATCTGAATTTCAGAATAATCAAAACTTGGTGTCTATAACAACGCAGTATAATTAACTACACATCCAGGCGAAAGATCTGATTTATATAACCTAATGAAATGATCATTTCATGACCCTGAAGTCAATCACTGTATTCAGACATCACAAAATCGAGCCCGTCCACTAGAGGGAGCTCTCAATGTTAGCATAACAGCGTAACCCTGACGGTTTTTAACACATTAGTCAAGACTGTTCAGTTGACTGCAGTCATCCATCAGCTTTATCTCCAGTGTTAGTTGGTCTACCTAATTTCCAGTTAAAGAAACATCATTACAAACATCATTTAGAGAAACAAGGTACTGGTCAATATTGTAAATCTATATTTATTAATATTATATTGTATAATGTTTGTTAAATTGTAATACTGTTGTAATACCTGCAGATTGTTTTCTACATTTCAAAAGACTTTTAATAATCATTATTAAAAATAAATAAACCTCTAAATAATACATACCTATGACAGAGACCCTGGGAAGAGCTGATGAGGATTGTGTTTGTGAGACTTCAGAAATTTTAATCTAGTATAAAAATACTCTCGCTACACTGAAAATGAATTTTTACCTGCTGATGGTTCATGACTGTATTCTCCATCTGGCAGAACGATTCTGAGTTTTACCGTCACCTGTAGAAGATCTTTATAGAGACTGTACGGCATCACTGCTATTTACATGAATCAGCTCTTTAAAATGCTTTAAAATCAGATGAGTTTGTACCCAGTAAACAGGATATGATGTCATATCATGAGGTGAATAAACACGCAACACAATGTAAGAAGTATATAACCAATTGTATTCCCTTTGTTAATATACACATACGCAGATTCATCTGACTGAACACTTTACAATAACATTTAGTAAGAACAGGGAGTGCTGAGGAGAAACTCACTTAAAACAGACAGAGCTAAAAAATAAATAATGGAAACATTCGCACAGACGCACAAGCAACAGTCACACAAACAAAAAAAGGAAGAGTGAGATTGATGGAGAAGATCAGTACTGACGCACTACAAATGCTGGATAAAGAAACACACCGAATGATCAGTGGAGATATTTGCTTGAACTAAATCACATTTTGCTGTGTTATAAATAAAAATAACAGGAACATCTGCTCTCTGGAATCTGATTCACTGCAATTCTTTCACCTTATAATTCTTAATTCTTATGGATGATAATAAGGAAAAACACACTTTAGCACTGGGATGAGATTCAAATATTTAGACATTGCACAAACTGTTTTAAACATTTTCTTTTCAATGTAGAGTTTATTTCTTTTAACATACTTGAGAAAATTTGAATACTAGAGTTCAGGTTGTGTATCTTCTGAGGAACAGGTCAATTATCTTTCAAGCGTTCCTCTCACAGTTCATCTCTATCACATTCCCTCCTCCACAGAGAATGTGCTGTCAGGTTATGTTCTCTACATTACCCACAACATTCTTCCCTATTCACATTATGACCAAATTAAAACGAAAGTGCACACATACACATACAAGAAAACAAATCTACCATCTGCTCCAAAGTTTTGGCTTCCTCCACAGATGTGGTTTGTTGGTCTGTTCGTACGTCAGACGTCCTCTGTTTGTCAAAGATCTCTACATGGAGGTTTCTATCTGAAACTGGGGAATGTTATTCATGTGGTGCTTAGAACAGAAACCAAGATCCACAGTGAGTGTGAAACCCCAAAAACACATGATGAACTTCTGCTGGAAAACAAGCCTCCACTGGCTGAAGGAACATCCACAGATGTTTAGAAGTTCTCAAATTTTGCTAATTGTAAATTGTTGATATATATATATTCATTTGTTTGACTCCACAGAACAGTTTGTCTTTTCGTTTTGAATACCACATGCTGGAAAACACAACAGAATTACGTTGCATTTGCTCCTGAGCACCACGGACAAGGAGAAAAAGAGAGAACAAGCCAAGAAAGAGAGGTAAGGTGGGGGGTAAGAGAGAGATGAAGGGAGTGAGGGATAAAAAGCACTTGGAAAGAGAGAGTCGGATTTGACACAGAGCTGGTTTGGCAGTATTACTAAGGAGAGTGACGTTTGTGGTCTGGAAAAGTCACCTGTGCCAAACCCTTCCAACAGAACTGCACTCCTTTTCCCAAAGACTCCTGACAGTCAGATGCTCTGAAGGAGGAACAACAGATGGCCACAGCCTGGCACAGTTTAGATATTCAGAATATTTTGGGCTCACATAGTATTTACAAAAGCCAAACTAGAGTGTGGAAACAGTAATGCAGGAATATGTACTTTTAACAGTACAAAAGTGAAGGCAACTGTTTGCCGGGATTAACTATCAAAACCAGAAATACAGGAGGAAGTATTCCAAACCTCAGACACTGTCCAGCTTTTTATTTTTAGCTCTTGCTAAAAAAATGAGATGGGAAGATAACAGAAGACTCAGGATGGAGTGGCACATGGCCAATAAAAACTTCTCAAGCTCTTTTTCTCTCTTTCTCCCTCCACCTCCGTCTCTCTGGAGCTCACGTTCAGACATAATACTCTTTGTCTTTGTTTTTCTTGCTCTTTGTTGCCATTTTGGCAGCGCTGGGCTGCTTGTCCTTTACCAGAGCACCGTTGCTCTGTGTGGCTGAATTGCTAATGTAGTTGCGACTCTGGTCGACCTGGTAGGAGCCTTCGTCGCGGTTACGATACTTGTACATGGCGTACAGCAGGATGAGGATGCAGAGGGCAGCAGCAGCCACGATGCCCACCACCATACCAGTCGTACTGCTGGACTCCCGGATCACCTCCACTGCCCCCGGCGGGCCTCTATCTGGAGATGATGGGTCTGTAGTGGGCACATGGGGGAAATTGGGAGGATACGTTACAACCGGGTGTCGATGCCGCCTACCATGCTCAGGATCGCCCGACGGCTGGGCAGGCGGCAGCAACACCTGGTCACGGGTGTTCATTTTACCCGCAGGGATGTTGGGACCAATGTTGATGGCAGGTTTGAGACGGGGGTGTTCCGGGGGGGCCGTGGGGGTGAAGGGGTGCGGCGGCTGATGCGATCGGGAGAAGTGCTGGTCGCCGCGGGGGTTTTTGGCCGCAGGGGGAGGGGGAAGCACTGTCCGGTCTGTGACAAGAGGGGAGTTTTTGTAATAATCCTCATCGTCAGACTCTGTCATCTCGCCCGAACCGTAGGCCGATACCTCCATGGGCTCATCACAGTCTTCCTGGTCCAGTGGACAAGGGGGGCGACCAGGAAGGGGGAGAGACTCTTTGGTGGTCTCTTGCAAGGTGAGGAAGGGGCGATAGGTTGGGGGTGGGGGTATAACGGGGTAACGTGTGGCAATTGACAGGGGGTCAAGGGAATCCACAGTTATAATTGGTAACACTAGTTCACCTCCTAGAATGAGAAACAGAAGGGCAGAAAAGCATCAGTCGAGCTCTGAGTGACTCCCAGACAGGCACGAGAAGGAAAATAACAGCACAGGTTTAACAGGTTTAGAACAACACTATCACTTTGATGAGGTTAATTATAAGTTAGTTTTATTAGCATCTATTGAAAATGACACTAAACAGCTACACTAATGCTAACAGATTACAGCTACAGTATATACATTACAGAGTTAGCATACAGTGTCAAGAAACAGAATCTTACTAAACGTGCTAAACCATCTTTTCTAACTATCCAAAGCATAAACTATGTACATTATCATAATGCCTAAAAACAATTTTATACCTAAAGACTGTGCCTCAGCTATCTCACTGCATGTGTTTAATAAGAGATTAAACCACGGAGTTCAGTCACTTACATCAACAAATTGGCCGCATGATTTTTGCATGAAAAAAAAATTACAAAAGAAAGCTGTGTAAGATTGTTCTTACATAGTGATCAACAAATTTCAGCCCAAGAATTCATCATTCAGAGAACGTTTTGTTGCGCTCAGAAAAGAAAAGCTAATCCCTCTTCCCCATTGGCATGGTATGGAATAAAAATGTCCCACTCGAACCCCAGGATACTGAGAGTGATATTTTTACATTATTATCCCAAAAGGCTTTTCCCACCAAAACACAGCCCATATCATATATAATAATTATCCTGGAGTCTGACGCCTGGAAATCTGATGCTATTAATAACAAAACCTTCCCCGACTTACGTATCAAAGAATGTCAAAAGTTGAATTTATATACTGTAATTTCAGCTAATGTTATGCGCTCAGATTTCATCTGAAGTGTTGATCTGTGGAAACAGGGCTGCACTGAATGATTGATAAAAATCAAAAAAACATAAAAAGACTATTCTAGAAACTCTGATTTAAAAAGACAAAGAATAACATTATTTATGTGATGAGGCAAAAAAGTGTCACAAACATTTTAAATGTTTCAAATGAGAAGGAACCTGTGATGTTTTGTGTGTGATGGAATGCTTAGAGAAACTTCTCAAACCATGACATCAGCACAAAACTCACCCCTTAACCAATCAGAATTCAGAAGAGACTTCAACACAGGACTCTTTTATGCATATTGATAAACATTCATTGAACACAAATGCATTTTCATTATAACCACAGAAACTGTGAATGCACCAGGGAAAAAGTTAATATTAACATTCAGAAAACATTCACAGTGCTGTGATTTATCATCTGAAAAGGAAACAGTTAGTTAATGACATCTTTCACATGTTTCGTGTGTGTGTGTGGAAAAGAGAATCCAGAATCTCACCGAGAAACTGTCAATCGACTGACACAAAACACACACACATTACCCAAGTGACTCATTCTATTGTGTTTATGTGTGTACTCATGATAAACCTGATAAATGTGCAGTCTATGATTGGTCAAACTGTCCAGGGTTTTTCATCAGCATGTATTTTACATACAGTTGTGCTCCACATTTACAGGAGACTCTCGATTCAGTCAGATAAAGTTTAGCATTAGCATGCTAAGCATAGCACAACTGTGAGATGTACATACACACACGTGCCTCTCTATGTGCTGAACAGCCTCTGAATATTTACTGTGCCTCTAACACTTATAAGGCCAGACATGCTTACATTGACAGACGTGGGTACAAAGAACGAGCGTTTAACTACAGACAGACATACTGTAATTTATACGCTAGTCTTAAAAACCTTCGACATATACTGAAGTTATAAGACAAAAGGCCACACTGGATAGACAAAAACAAGCAACCCAACAAGGGAAAAAATAAATTAAGAAAACATGGTCACTTTCTCCCTCAGTGAAATCTTAATTCTTGCTTCTAAATGCTAAAGTCTAAATGCTCCTTCGGTCGTGAAGGTCTGAGAGAAACTACCAGAGATCAACTGATGATGAAAGTCAGTCAACACATCTACAAGATCACATTTATAACACGGTGAAAGAGTGTCTGTTTTTGTATGGGCTATGTGTGGGTCGTGTGTGGGCTGTGCGTGTGAGAGAGAGTTTATGTTTGGGCTGTGTGTTTGTTTGTATCTGAGAGTGAGTTTGTATGTGAGAGTGAGTTTGTGTTTGTATGTAAGAGGGAGTTTGGAGTGTGTGTGTGTGGTCAGACTGGCATTATTGTAGTTCAGCTCATTAGAAATGAGAGAATGGTGGGGCTTATGTGACTGACAGGTCATGGTCAGGTTTATGTGACCCACAGTACCAGGCAACATTATAATAACCAGACAGAGGTTAGAAATCAGAAATACTACAACTTAATCTGATCTAATATACTATTACCGTAGCATGAAAATTAGCTAGTTCCAAACTATATCTTTATTCCCTAGTAACAGTAACTAATTTACTGTAGCTAAACCTGCAAACCTGTTAACATTCTGGCATCATTTGGCCAATCACAGCTACACACTGGAAATGACACTGAATGTGTGTGTGTGTTTACAGACAAAGAGACAATCAGATTGACGCACCATTTCCAGGTTCACACTCCTCAAGATCTTCATCATCACTGGGACATTCTGCTGATGCCACCAACAGATCGTCAGTATTCTACAGACAAAGAAAAATACATCACTGTAAGAATCTTCTTCAGTGTTGTGCCTGGTTTGGGATAAATATAATCAAGAAGCAAAACTGGAGATAGAAAGTACAAGACTGCTTTTCAGAAAATGCACATGACATTTACCTACAATGTTTTCTTACAAGTTTAAACCTTTATTTAATTTGTTGGCTTTATGTTTAAAACTAGAAAAATTGCCAGTAAGGTAAAAAAAACATTGAAGCTAAAACATTTAAAACTTTGAAAAAGCAGAAACACAAAAATCATTGTACTGCAGACCAGACGTGTAAACTACAGACCACAGCTATAAACTACAAACCAAATCTTTAAACAACAGACCAGACCTTTAAACGACAAGTGTACTTTAACAAAGATTAATAAATGTGAAAACATGTTCCTCATGAGTTTATGTTAGCTAATGCCTTAACTAATGTTGACTGAGACCCATGTAAACAAATTAGGATATCTGCCACATGTGTGATGTAAACTAAAGCTTACACACATGACAAATGACATAAATCTGAAATTACCTGCCAAATCCAACCCGACAGCCCAAATGTTGATCAGTATTGAAGGATTACTGTAGTGAAATAACAGTTTTAAACACAGATTTGTTTGGAGGAATGTGTACAATGGTTCCCTGTGGCTGCTTCACCTCAGGAGAGATCCAGGTCTCTTATGTCCAGTGTTATGAGGTTACATCAGAGAATCCAATTTCAACCAGATTCTCACCAGCTGCGGCTGAATCATCATGATGGTCTTTTTAGTTGTTTTTAAAAGCCAGACTTATATAGTGCAGCCTTGAAGTGTTTTTGTTTTCTTATTAATCTAATAAGTGACATTTATTAAAGAGTACATGATCTGGGGCATATCAGACTAAATGCACCTTTCTTTGTACCTCTGTAGCTCAACGTGAATTGGAAAGTTATACAGATTCATTGAATTCATCCTCTAGCTGGTGAATATAGTAAAAAAGGCTGCAAAATATTTCCGTTACATTGAACATATAAAATGACTGTGAGGTACTGCTGTACATATTGCTACAATTTTTTTTTGCCGACTGGCAATCTGTGCTTTATTATCAGATTTTGCTATCTACCATAAATTGCCAATCCTAACCCTAACCCACAATGAAGCACAGCAGAACAAGGGTAGCTCACCAACCCTCAACCGAACACTGGCTTTACACAATGTCTAGAAGTAGCTCGTAAGTCACTCGTAAGTCATGTTCCTGTAGCTCAACTGGTAGAGCATTGCTTTAGCAGCGGAAAGGTTGTGGGTTCGATTCCAGGGAACACAAGTACTGATAAAAATGTATACCTTGAATTCACTGTAAGTCGCTTTGGATAAAAGCGTCTGCCAAATGAATAAATGTAAATGTTTACAAGATTGATACAACAAACACTTCTGAGAAAGAACGAATCACCTCGTATTTAGTAAAGACATCTGCATGCACACACACACACCTGTGTAACACTGTCTCTCATGGTGGGGGAACGTTGTTTGCGTGTGGTTGTAGTTGCCATGGTAGTAGTGGTCTCCATGATGGTAGTGGACATGTCAACGAGCGGTGTGGTGGACGTGGTGTCGGTGGTCAGTACAGATGGCACATCGCCCACCAGGCGCAGGTTTCCCTGCACCTGTATGTTGGGGTCGCTCTCTGCTGCCAGTTTCAGCACCTGCAGGCCATTGTAGTACAGACCCGAGATCTGACCCTGGAAATGGCGACCCTTCTCTCCACCGCCCACCTTAATAAACGCCTGGCTGTTAAATATAGTCAGCTGGCGACCTGAAGAGAAGAGACGGGGCACGGGGGGTATTAGGCTCTGGATCTTGGTTTTCTGAAGGAATCAGAGCAGCACAAACCTCTGCCCAGTAACACAGAAAAGCAAAGTACCATGTTGGCTCTACAGCTGTGTATCAGATAAATCAAAATGACTGTTGGTTTTGTGACACAATTTTACCCAAACTAATAAATTTAATGTACAACAACGGTATATCATTTAATTTTGTACTGTGCTGTGAGATATGCTTAAACTGTTGAGTGTAACAGGACAAGTGAGGTTTGATTTGCTGTGCTCAGTTTTTGCGTCTCACCGTGAGCAGAGGATATTAAAGCATTAAAAACAAACACATTTATCATTCTCCATCTCCACTGTTTGAAAACAAACAAACCAATAGAAGGAAAGATGGAAGAACTACTGGATAAACAGATGAGAGAATAGAAAACATAATTAGCCTCATATAAAATCAATAAAAAAGTCTATGGCATGACCTCACAGATGTAGTCAAACAAACGTGTATGAGAGTGTGTGTGTGTTTGGGGGGTGGGGCTGTTGCACTCCAGCGGCTATAATGCACAAACTACCTGAATCCTGTGATCACCTATAACTGTGGATGTGTATGTGTCTATGAGTGTGTAAACGTTTTGTGTTTGTGTGTGAATGTGTTTGAGTGTGTGTGTGTGTTTGTGAATATTTTGTGTGTGTGTTTGATTGTGTGAATGTGTTTGTGTGTGTGAATGTTTTGTGTGAGGTCATCTCCTGTAGTCGGGTGTTTGAATCAGCTGACTGTGTCTTGACCAACCAACAGGCTGAAGATCACCACTCAGGTTTCTGTGCAGTGTGTTTTTTGCAGAGGGGAGGGTGGAAATTGATGAACTGTCTAATAGAAAGACATTTTTTTCTCTTTTAAGTCATGTAAAAGTGAAGAAGTGTTCAAACAAAGTGATGTGTCATGATTTAGGAGCGATGACACGTTTCTATTTTTAAAATAAATGTTTTTTTTCTCGCATTCCTACTGTGGCCAAAATCAACAGCACAAATAAATACACTGAATAGACCAATAGACTGATTTTTTTTTTTAAATCAGACTTGTTTTGTTGTATTAAATGTGATTAAATGTGACTGGTTCTCTGACCGCATGTGAGGGACTGTTTGTGGTTTGTGATGGGGCCAGTAATTCACATGCTGTTTGGACTCCTATAGTTATGCCTTAAACATTCAGAAAGTATTTCACCACTGACCGAGCTTACAGAAGTCTGCGTGTTTATTTGGAATACACACTGATAAATCTCGCACAATATGGCTAAAAAGGTCAAAATGGTCTATTTAGATTGTGTTGATTTTAAATTATAAAACATGCTCATAAACAGAAAACAGCACAAACTGCATGTAAACATTTCAGTTTAACACAATACAAATACATCATACATACAAGAACATTTTGCTCTGGCTATTTTGTTGCAGAACTTTTGCAGAAGAGTAGCAATAAATGTTAAAGGGACAATATTCCCTCCGCAAACACTCAGAGACACCGAACAAAACGTTTCCTTTGATTTATTAAGAAAAATCCTATGATCCAAAATCAATTTTAGAGTTTAACTCTCTGAGTTTCTTTGAGCAGTGAAGGAGAACCAGCTGCATTTATGAAAGCGTTAGAGAATTATGTGTGTGTTAGTTGATGATCTGTTTAGATATTTCATCTAATCCATTCTACTGGTGTTTTCATTCTCATTATTATGTATGTTTAGAAACGTATTTATAATTGAGGGCTTCATACGTGCAGCCCTCAGGGTTTAGAGAAACACTGAATTACAATTTTACATTAGTCAACTGTTAAAACATAGTTAATCCTTTGAGAGGCCAGATCAGAGCAGAATGAATGAAAATAATTCAGAAATGAAGGACTCAACAGAGGTCTGGGCTCAAAGGGTTAAAGCAAGAATCAATTTAGACAACTACAATGTCATATTACAAATGTTGACTGAAATAGAGTCCCTTTAACTTTTAAAGATCCTCAGGATGTCTGGAGTTTAGATTAGTACCACCAGGGTGGGATATCTGACAGATGCAAACAGTGTTGTTGGAAGGTTAAAATAAGGTTATGTGGGGGTTATTGGTAAGGTTAATTCTCTGAAGAAGTGCAGGTCCCATCTCACATTATCTTAATGACAAATTCTGAAATTCACATCCATAGATCTGATGAATACAGCCTCTTCATCTGCTTGTTTTTTTCTCCCATTAGAATCTCTCATTTATTTTCAGTATAATTAATTATCAGTAATAAGAGCAAAGACTTTATATTTGATGAAACTCAACATTTATGAGTGACAGTTTTCATAATAATTTTATACATACACTTTACAAGCGAAGGTCAAATTTCTGTACTGTTCTGTTGTGTTTTGAAAAAAACGTTCACTGTGTTTGTGGACATACACTTCTTCCAGAGATGTATTTATCATGATTAGACAGATCCTTCATTAGTGGGGTTTTGTGATGTTTAATTACCTTTGTCTAGTAGCCACTCGTCAACTACCCGACCGAGACGGTACGGGATTCTTTGTCTAGCAATAGCCAGTCGCTCATTATCAAAGTTTCCTTTGAAGAACAAACAAATTAAACAGGTTACAATCTGGAAGGTCAAAGGTTAAATGTCATAGGTTAGTGAGATCGGCAGCATGTCATTGTTTAGCAAGTTACGAACTTTAAAAGCAGATTTAGGTGGTGAAATAAACACCCAGTTTTTGAGGTTAGAAAGTTAACCAAGGTCTAGTTACCATATGTTTTTAAACATATGTTTTTATGAGTTAAGCATATTTATGAGTCATTTTAGGTTGAATAGTTACTTTTGACTAATTACAGATCATTAAAGTGCAAGCAAACAATTAAAAACAAAAGCAAACACAAGTTGTGTCATTCTCATTATAAATGTATCAAGAACTTTCCCACATCAACATACTGAATCATCAAGTACAGCAAGAGAAAGACATTTTCTGTACAAACACTTTAATGTTTTAATATACCAAACCTCTTTAATGTATTACAGCAGAACTGTTTAGTTTAAGAACAGATATAGTTCTATAGTGTACACACACACACACACACACACACACACATTCATTTACATGCATTTGTTCTTGTAAATGAGACAACTTGGAGGTTAAATCTTGATTCATCCAAAGATCTGAGGATTATTTTTTACTTCTGTGCAGTTTTTACTATATTGTGTATTTTTACTGAAACACTGTATCGATCTGTATTAAAGGTTTTAATTAGTTAACACAATCTTATTTTCCTCTAATGAAGTCATTCGTAACACAGCAACCAGCTTTTAATTGTTTCTGCAGTACGGCTGCAAATGAGCTAATCAAAATGACATTCCCTGCACAACCACATCACGGTTTTTACAGAAGCCAGATATGAAGAAATTACCACAGACCAGTTCTGATCTGCTCTTACTTCTGAAACAAGCTTTTACATTGGCCATCACTTCAGGGTAGCCAAGTCTGCATAAAATAAGCAGACCAATCAAAGACAATCAAAACTAGCCCAAATCTAGACCAATGACCATAACCACAAACAACAAAACCAAAAATATGCCACTCCTATATATAAAATACATTTTACAGACACTGTTATCCATTACACACAATTTGATTTCTAAAAATCACTGTATAGTGGTACATGGTAGAATAAAATATTTCAAAACTAGAATTTAAAATAAATCTCATGCAATATGTCAAACCTTTGACCTGTGGAAAAGAAAACAACCCCTCAGCAACAGTTTAAAAGTAGCCCAATTCTGCGGGAAAACTGTGGACTTGGCAACTGTTTTATGTGTGGTAACTGGATGATGGGACACATTATCAGAATTGTTCTTCAAGCACTGAGAGACTGTGAGGTGGAACAGTCTCACAAACAGAACAGCTGCTCTCATTTCACACAATTCTTATCTTGAAATGTGACATCCTGATTCTGAGCAGAGCTACTTCATTTCACACGCAGCTCTTTGTATTCCTGGAGCTCCAGGTTTCAGTGACATTCATCTGATAGAGATACAACATGATGTTGTATCAAGCCACTATGAACATAGATTATGAATGCACTGTTGTTATGAACTGTGTACACTGTCAGGCACACACTAACCGGCTAAATCACAGACAACCGAGTGATTTGAACCCCCAGATTCAGTTTTCATTACACTGATGTTGAACTGAAAGAAAATGAAGGGCTGAAGGAAACAGTGTCTGCTCTGCGCCTCACTAGAACTGCATTACCCATCATGCCCTCACACAAACTACAATGTTTGCACGTCCAATATTCCCCATTTCTTCCAAAATGAGAGTTTTTTGTTCCTGTTCTCATACATAAATAATTAAATTGAATAATAATGCATGTTACTCACATGAAGCACACGAGAGATTGATTTCAATAACGCATGTTTGCTTATTTCTACGCTAATGATACGATACAAACTCTTAACAGTGTCCTCAGTCCTCTCTAAAAGACAAATTGATTGATTAAGAATTAAGAGAGAGAAAGAGAGAGAGACAGAGCAGATAAACTTCTAACATAAATACACATTTTATGAATTACTATTATTAATTATTATTATCTTCATAACACACACCCACACACACACACACACATTATATTGCATGTTTTGGTATGACGTGCTAAGTTAGTGGTATTTAAAAGAACCATGAAGAACTTTGATCCTGATGATCCATCAGAAAACATCTTTCTCTCAGAGAAACAGACAGAGACAGGCTGTGTGTGAGCATTCAGGACATTTATAATGCAGTTTTCTTTTACTCTTTGTTTTGTTTTACACACATACTGCATTATATCTGTATATCATTACTGAAGTTCAGACTTGTGTAAACTGTGTTTGTATGGGTGTGCGTGTTTACTGCAAAAATCTGCAAAACCTTCTGAGCAAAAACTTCTTTTGGGGGCATCCTCATTTGTAAAAATGCCTTAAGTCTAAGGAATTTGAGTCCCCATTTGAGTAGAAAGTTAAGTAGTAGTTGTGTGGGTGTGTGTATGTTTAAATATGTGGTTTACGAGGACTCAAATAATAAATAACAATGTAAACATGGCTTATGGGGACGCTTCCTGTATCTTTATAAACTAAATCACTTAAAAACATACTAAATAGTCAATTATTGTTAATTAAAAATGGCTAAAGTTTTCTGTAAGAGTGAGGGGATGGAATATACAGTTTGTACGTTACATAAACCATTAGGTCTATGGAGAGTCCTCATAAACCACATATGCCAACGTTTGTGTATTTGTGCACACTCACCAGATGGAAATCGCTCCAGGACAGGGAGATTGTCCACCTGTAGTGTGGCGTTTCCTCCACTCCGTGTGAATCTCACCACATGATATTTCCCATCACTAACCATCATGCCGCTCTCCTCGATGATGATGTCATCTGTCCCTACATTAAAGATTACGCCAACCCTCCCTCGCTCCTGAAAGACAGAGAGAGAGAGAGAGAGAGAGAGAGGTTAGCAGTTCTCCACTCCTGTTTTTAATGAAGATCAAACTCATTCACAAGTTCCTTCTTAATTGTGTCTTATAATTGTGTGCTGTATTCTACATTCTATAATTGTGTGCTGTATTC